>JAJLRJ010000002.1:57793751-57848751 GCA_024195265.1 Dendrophyllia cribrosa
GATTTTATCCACAGACTAAAAAGTTAGAACTTCACTACAGGTCTCCATAATTGACTCTGGGAGTGAAAGGGTTAAGCCAAAGGTAAACCCTGATTTGTACAGTATCTTAATTGACAACAATTAATAAGATTCAGGTTGGTATGTATACATCATGCATGCCAAGTCTTTTCTTGTACAATAATATACACTGTATTAAACAAATCACGTCACAAACAAAGAGCAAAGCAATGTATCTATTCATCTGTATTCCATGTGATATATTTGTTTACTTGGACTGTTACGCTCATATGAGTACATGCACATGGAAGCACACCAGCACTGTGGGGTCTATTCAGTTTGTGGGTACATTTTTGTTACTTTTTGCTGCCATTAAAAAACATGGAACCTGGTACAGTGTTTCATTGATAACTTAATATACTTTGTTACTGAAAAGAAATTCTAATGAAATGTTGTATTAATTGTTTCCTTTTTGTCAAATTACATCAATCCA
The DNA here is from genome assembly GCA_024195265.1 of Dendrophyllia cribrosa. NCBI lineage: Eukaryota > Metazoa > Cnidaria > Anthozoa > Scleractinia > Dendrophylliidae > Dendrophyllia > Dendrophyllia cribrosa. The sequence goes on from JAJLRJ010000002.1 coordinate 57,794,242, forward strand.
TTAATCTATTGATTTCATAATTTATTATAAGAAGAACTGACACACTGCCTTTACCTCATCATTGTCAAAGTTAGCAGCCTCATACTTCTTTTTTGGAGCTTGACTCTTGCAACCCACTGCTGAATAATATACATGTACTGCAGTAATTAAATTTGTTTTTGTTTCGTAAACTACGGTATACATGCAATAATTTGTAAGATATAAATTATAAGAGCTGGGCGTATTAAATTTTATTTCAACAATGGTGTGAAATTTTCAACAATGGTGTGAAATGAAAAATGAAAAAAGGTAAAAAAGAGTAGCTCAAAAGATGTGCACCTAAATATTTGTTATCTTTTATATCATCTTCTAGCTACCCAATGCATGCTAAAGTAGCTGAACAATATTTAACTCTTTTATATTTTAATGCTTTAGTCTGCCTACATGAAGAAAACTTTATAGAATACATGTATAATAAGCAATAAGGTTTATAACCAAGTGATGAACAAAAACAAAAATATTAGAATTACCATCTAGCATATGCTCTTTGGACTCAACTGAAACCTTTGGTACAGAAATTGGTTGATGCAATTGCAGTTCAGTCAAAGGCTCTGTATCTTCTGATCTGTTGGTTCAAGAAATTGGCTTTGCTTAAGAGACAATATTTGTCATGGAGAACCATTCACCTCACTAAAAAAGACATTATCCATCATTATAGTTCAACTCACCGTAATCTCATTGCTATGATTTCTCTTGCCATTTCCATTCTAAACCTTGGCATGTCATCCTGTGTTGATAAGTATACCATATAACCAAAGATTACATATTAAATAATAAAATTATTAAACTATCAGATGTATTTATTAGTTTATGTGTGCAATCAGTATACCTAAAGTAACCATGCATAAATGGCAAGGATATTCCTTTTCTGTACTAATACATCTAAATGCATAATGGAAAGAAAATTATAATTATAATCAATTATCTTCAGTTGAGAGTATCAATGAATTTTGCTTCTTCGGTTCCTTTTAGGCAAGTCTTAGAGCTCCAGTGACCATTTAGGTGCCGTTTTGCTTTTTGTCCCAGCACATCCTACCGATTTTGAAATCCAGTTCTTTGGATAACCTCTCTGTGAATTTCACAGAGAAATGTAACTATTAATAAGTAAAAATAGTAATTGGACTGAGTTGAGTACAATTCAGGGAGTAATTCGGGCAAGTAATTTCAAATTGCCTGAGTGCGTAGCGCGTGGGCGATTTGTAATTCAAGCAATAACAAAATTCGAGATTATCAAGTCTATGTGGAATCAGTTTTGTATTCAATTAAACATCTAGAATATTTTTTATCAGTTTAAAAGTACAGCTGTAGGAGGAAAACAGCAAATAAGAACCCACTGAAGTGCAACTGATTGACGCGCACGTAACGTACTAGGTCACTCCAATTGGACACCCATGTGACCGGGCGCCAATTACGAAATAGACTGCAAATGACCAATCATAATCAAGAATTTAGTTATTGATTTGATTAAAATTAGAATTGTATAATTTTTTTCAAACAATCAATTTTAAATAATTCCTAGTATCCTAAATAATCATTCAATTTACCGCCTTCCTAACAAAAAAAGCACTCCCTTTTAATAAGTTAATGTAGTTCCTCAAGTCTTATTTTGTTCATAAGTGCCCCCATTCCAATAAGCACCCCCATAGTATAGCATGGGGAACACTGAACAGACAATGAAAACATTTAATATTTAGGACTTAAAATAAATGGGAGTTCAATTTTGACTATTCAAACCCCTACCATTACTGTCCTTTATGTTGTTTTACCATAAAAGCTCTGGGGCTTATTTAATTTCAGGCGTCATAAGAAGGGGAGGGGAGGGGGGGGGGGGGGGGGGGGGGGGGGGTATTAGAGAGAGGCAGAGGGACTTAGTTGTTTCCTTTATTCAGCAGTTTAATGATTTCTTGTTTAGCCAAAAATAGTTTCAGAATGTGCACCACATTGTTCTACAGTAAAACTACAGCTGTTAGTATAGTGTTGGATATTTCAGTGTATATTTGTTAAAAAAATGCCAGCTGGACTGCACATGGATTTTGTAATAGGGAATTGGAGGGATTACTTACAAAATTTCATGTCCCAAAAGGAGGGGGAAGGTTATTAGAGAGGGGAGGGGGGCTTAGTACAAAACCGACTTCCAAACGGGGTACCTACAGCGTGCTAGGGAGGGGTGGCTTAATAGAGTTTTTACGGTAACATTGTTAGTATTCTGTTTTTGCAGTAAAAGTTATCTTTTAATACACTGTCACCAAGAGTTCCCCCCCCCCAAAAAAAAAAATAATAAAAATAAGCACCCAACACCAAGTTTCCAATAAGCGCCCTCCATTTTTTGAGCTACCAAAAGTAAATTGGTGATAATTAAATCAAATCATTAACAGTTATTCATTTGTGATTTTCACAGAATGTTCTTACCTGACTAAAAGACAAACTCCTTCCAGATATAGCGTAGTCCACAAACTATAGGGAAAAAAAGAGACAAATTTCCTATTTTATATGTAGACTGATGTATGAAGTATAGCCTACGAGCAAGCTTCTCGGACTCAGAGATTTGGGGGGGGGGGGGGGGGGGGGGGCAAGGAGCGAGAGCTTGCAGCCATGTCTCACGAACTTGAATGCCGCCCCCCAATACTCCCCGTGGCTCTCCGCTCCCTGCTGTGGCCAAGCTGTCAGAATTTGGCCGATCAACACAAAACTGTAAACGAGTTTCAATGTCCGAATTGCTCAAAAAAGGAAAAAGCATTTTAATTAACAAAAATGGATATCAGAACCAAAGGGATCAGTACTTAGTAGTAATTATAATAATTAATACTGACAACATTAAATTTAGGTATACAATCATGTAAGTGGAAACTGCAACTATATGTATATAATATTGTAATACAAATTAAAGTCACTGATCATGTAGCATATACAATAACCCTATAATTATCACTATCATCTCACCTTCAGAGTAAAAATACCACAATCAAATGCATTGCATTGCTTGGGGGTTTCTTTTGCGATGCACTGCTTCCAGTCATGGGAATTCCATCTTTTTCCAAAAAAGTTATGAACTTTTTCAGTGAAATTTCTGTAAAATGAGTCAGTACAAGACAATTAGTTAAAGGATAACTTCTTTAACAAAAGACAATAATTGACAGTTATTAGGCACCAGCGTAGTACTGTACCACTGGCACTCTATCAATGCCATCTTTGTTGAGACATTGTCACTGGGCCAACACTTTTAAGGCATTCAATCGACAATTGATTCATGAACATTAAGTAGGTTGTGACATCGTTTCAAGAACACTTGTTTGCGTTTTCTTGCTTTCTCCTGTGTTCACAATATTTTGATTCTATTTGAAGGATTCAGTGTCAGTTAAATTCAAATTAAAATATTGTGCGTACACAACCCTATCCCAGTCTCATTATCATATCATTCTTCATTAGAATAGCCTTCTGGACATTTAAAGCTTAAGCCCGGTCATATAAACATAATAAACAAATTAAAAGCCTACAAAGAATACAAAATTGGGGTTTGAAAATTCCAAGTAACTTAGTACATGTTAATTGTTTCCCTTCTGAATATTATTCATGAACTTTAGAGCAAAAACTGAGATAAATTTACCTCACAGCCTGGAAGTGCATTGCTTCTACCGGATCTTCTCTTTCAGGATCCATGGAATCATAAAGGCATATTGACTTAGTGATTAGGTTCACTATCTGTATAGACAGAGAGCACATTCAATGAGAACTACTCTCAGCAGTATAAATTATTCAATTTTCCTGTCAGCTGCTACATCACCAAATCAAAATGTAACATATACACCTAATTGCAATAATGTTGTCATAGAAAAAAGGAAAATGAAAAAAGGCAAATAGGAATTAATTACATGTAGGTACTATAACACGATAAGTTTGAAATTCGCCCAAAGAAGCGGCCTCAAAACGCCTCAAAATACCCTTACATGAATTTATCTTGCTATTACGAGCAATATGTATGTAGTTATAAACCGGTAAGTTTTGTGTAGGTGCTGTCAGTTATGATGAATAAACTAATTAATTCCTTTTTGCTTTTTTCATTTTCCTTTTTTCTATGACAACGTTGTTGCAATTAGGTGTATCAGGGCCGTAGCCAGTATGAGGCAAACCGAGGCACTTGCCTCAGTCATTTGTTTTTGTGATCCCAGTGTTGTGTTTAAATGTAGCCATCATAAACACCCTAAATACCTAGGAAGAGAATTTAACCATGGACATTGCCTCAGTCATAATTTTTTTCTGGCTACAACCCTGTATATTGACTTTTAAATTTAACAATAAATGACCAAAATTAAGAAAAAGTCATAAAAATAAACTTACTATCACTTTCCAATGAGCTCCATGGTTAATGGGAATAATCCAAGCCTCCTTCTCTAACAAATTGACCTGCAAATGACAGAAATAATATGCTACAAAAATGAGCTTTGCATTTTCTCAGACAAACCATGTTTTTAAACATGTTGTTTTTAGATAGAATCTGATAATAAACTAGTAATAAAAAGCAGGATGCTAAGAAAAATGAGAAACTTCTTGCCAATTGGGCAAGCTATTACATGCATAAATCAGTTTTTTACTTTCAATTTCCTCATGGATGTAAATTTAATAGTAATTGCAGTGTATTCACAAGAACAAAGTAACTACATGTAACTAACTATTTAAAAAAGAATCTTAACTGACTGGCCAAATGCACACCACCAATTACCTGACATAGAGAATGAAGAATGTTTTCTGGTCCCCTTTCTTCAAACCTCTTCCATCGTGGTAAAAAATATGAGCTGAAGATGTAGATCTCTCTTCCCTTAAAATTTGAAGGATAAAACAAAAAACTTTATATTAATTTTACACCCTAATTTTTGTTGGGGCGGATAAATGTAGTTTACTTAACATATTAATTAAACTCACCATCTTTTGAAACCTCCTTGCAAGAAGGGCGTTGTATGCATTTATTCCCTAAGAAAAATAAAAACAATGTGAAGAAAAATTTATAAGGTCTTTGAAATGTGCACATTCTCAAAAATTAATAGTTGTAGCTGCTTAATAGGGACAAAAACTACTAGCAGGCTAAATATATTAAAAATTATTGCTTCTCGAGCTCAGAACTACATAATTCTACTGTCATCTTAATTGCCAAATTGTTCAGGAAAATAAAGAAAAAAATAAATCCATGGATCAATGTTCTTGGAATGCTGTTCTTATAACTGCAGTAGGCTTCTATAATGTGTACATGTGCATTACAATTTTTATAGTACAGCATCACAGTTGTTTGATAGCACATTATTTCTAATCAGTAATTCTACCAGATTAAAATTCATATACACATATATTTTTAATTAACATTCTCATGTTAATACACTTGCCTTGGAAACTCACCTCATCATTTATCCAGCAATCCTTGTAGTCTAAGCCAGGTTTCCATTGCTGAAATCGTTGTAAGGACTCTGCAGAAATGTAGTTATTCTGATTCATGGAAGATATCTCTGGAGTTGTTGTAAAGTTAATTGGAAAGTTTGCATTGATAGTTAAACACATGTCCAAGCCCTGCCCCTCTGTGCTGCCTTTACCATTCTGCAGCAAGTCAGCAGTAGTGTTATCATGGCTTGTGTTGTTCTGCAATACCTCTGAGTCAGCAGTACTGTTACCATGGCTTGTGGTGTTCTGCAATACCTCTGAGTCAGCAGTACTGTTACCATGGCTTGTGGTGTTTTGCAATACCTCTGAGTCAGCAGTACTGTTACCATCATGGCTTGTGGTGTTCTGCAATACCTCTGAGTCAGCAGTACTGTTACCATCATGGCTTGTGGTGTTCTGCAATACCTCTGAGTCAGCAGTACTGTTACCATGGCTTGTGGTGTTCTGCAATACCTCTGAGTCAGCAGTACTGTTACCATCATGGCTTGTGGTGTTCTGCAATACCTCTGAGTCAGCAGTACTGTTACCATGGCTTGTGTTGTTCTGCAATACCTCTGAGTCAGCAGTACTGTTACCATGGCTTGTGGTGTTCTGCAATACCTCTGAGTCAGCAGTACTGTTACCATCATGGCTTGTGGTGTTCTGCAATACCTCTGAGTCAGCAGTACTGTTACCATGGCTTGTGGTGGTCTGCAATACCTCTGAGTCAGCAGTACTGTTACCATGGCTTGTGGTGTTCTGCAATACCTCTGAGTCAGCAGTACTGTTACCATGGCTTGTGGTGTTCTGCAATACCTCTGAGTCAGCAGTACTGTTACTATGGCTTGTGGTGTTCTGCAATACCTCTGAGTCAGCAGTACTGTTACCATGGCTTGTGGTGTTCTGCAATACCTCTGAGTCAGCAGTACTGTTACCATCATGGCTTGTGGTGTTCTGCAATACCTCTGAGTCAGCAGTACTGTTACCATGGCTTGTGTTGTTCTGCAATACCTCTGAGTCAGCAGTACTGTTACCATGGCTTGTGGTGTTCTGCAATACCTCTGAGTCAGCAGTACTGTTACCATCATGGCTTGTGGTGTTCTGCAATACCTCTGAGTCAGCAGTACTGTTACCATGGCTTGTGGTGGTCTGCAATACCTCTGAGTCAGCAGTACTGTTACCATGGCTTGTGGTGTTCTGCAATACCTCTGAGTCAGCAGTACTGTTACCATGGCTTGTGGTGTTCTGCAATACCTCTGAGTCAGCAGTACTGTTACTATGGCTTGTGGTGTTCTGCAATACCTCTGAGTCAGCAGTACTGTTACTATGGCTTGTGCCGTCTACCCCAACTTGTCCTTGTATTTTGCGTTGCACTTTGCCATCAATATTGACATCTTTGACTTGCATGTTGCCTTTATTGCCTGAGTCATGGTCATTAAAACAATGATTTTAGTAGAGCTAATAATAACAATAAATAATTATTGGTTTGACTGACCAGTGCCGTAGCCAGACCAAACGCCCAACCGAGGCGGGCGAGCGCCGAAGGCGGGAGTTGCTAGGGGGATATCATGATTGTGTAAAATAAAAAGGATCGGCGAAATTCGTCAAAATTTTACCGAGGTGAGTGCTCGGTTGGCCTCATACTAGCTACGGCGCTGCTGACTTTGTTAAATTGCAGGAAATATGCAGCCTTGGTGACATTTAAGGCCTGGAACATCTCTGGAAAGTTCAAATTATGGTAAAACTTAATTGCCTCAGCTAGCAAACTTCCACAATCCAATGATTTTGAAGTAAAACAGTTTGCATTCTCACGTCTAATAATTTATTATATCATCTATCTATACCCAATAAAAGAACCTACATGTATTAATTGTATTTTTTCATATTTTTCAAACTGTCCTAATTTGGATAGTTTTTGGTATGGACTTTTCTTAAGAAAATCAAAACTATCCTTTCCTACTCAGAAATTAAATGGTTTCTTTTAGCCAATCAAAACTCAACAAAAACAATAGAAATTGAAATTTTAACCAATCAGTGCGTCTGCTTATATATATAGTCGGCTGCCGGCTTTGTTTGTCCTTGTGTTGAAATGGTGGGCATGGGCCAGATTGATCTTTGTTTGACAACATTTCAGTCAAAAATTAGATCATTTACAGGGCTCGAGACTAACTTTTCAGCTTACTAACCTAGTGGCTAGTGACAGGTTTGATTTGCCAAAATAAATTTTCACTAGCCAGATTTGTATGGGGGCAAATTCTTTGTCTCACCACCACAAATGAAGCTTCAAGTTTGGTCACATTTACGTTAAAATTGATCTCCAAACATAAATTTAATAGCTTTTTTTTGCTTTAAGGCATTAAATGATATGATGTCCGTTTACAGGGAGTCTACATTTCAGTTTCTGTTCTCTCACTCACTTTTGTGATTCATCGGAAATCATTGCTAGTTTCCACTCAATTTTTACTAGCCAAAATGGCTAGTAACAGCTAAAATCTACTAGCCAAAAGTGAATTTTTACTAGACTTTGGCTAGTTGGCTACCGTTAGTCTCGAGCCCTGATTTAAATGATAAGGAACTACACAAAGCTATTGTCAGGATTTCCAGGAAAAATTTAACTCTTAAATGCGAGAATAAGATGTCAACAAAAATACTCAAAAAGGTGCATCAACATAAGTCAAAGTGTTTGACTCGGCAGATGGCAGCGCAAGAAGCAAGGCACCTAGAACACATCCCATTCAATGAACTGGACAAAATACTGCCAGTGCAAGTTCTATTCTGATGTGAAAAGGAATGTGAATCAAAAGTATAGCAGTTAAAGTGCAAGCTGGTTTGGACAAACATCTTAAAAACAATAGTCATACAGACAACACTTTATGATGAATGAAATGGAAGATCGGCATGATATAATTAACAAGTAACAGGACTATACATGCATATGCCTGTCCAAGGCAATAGACCATTTCCAAGTTCTCTCTTAATTATCTCAGTGTGAACAAGAGTCCTCGTGGGAAACCATTGTTATGAAAATGTGTTTCATGTACACGTTCATTTTCATGCAAATCAAACTCATTTTCATAAGAATGGTTTCGCACGAAGACTTATTTTGAAACAGAGGCAGAAGCCAACTCGGAAATGGCCTATTTGGATATATTAAATTGAACTGAAAAAATTCCTCTGACTGCCAAATTGGACTCAGCCGTATTTTGGCAGTCTCTGAAATTGTTTTCATCCAATTATTTCCAAATTGGATAGCATGTAGTCCTATAACCTAATGTATACAAATAATATAATTTGTATAGACATACAATGTATGGTGGTACCCAATAGGGTTCTTCAATCCCTCCGTCCCGACCAAATTTTCCCTTAATCCTGACGGCTTTTATCAGCTAATCTTGATCTTCCCGTTCATTATAACAATCCCAAATCTTGCTCAAATTTTCCTCAAATCCCGGATTCCCAGCCTAAAAATACGCCAAATCCAGGATCCGAAAAACCTATTGGGGACCCTCATGTATATGAAACAGAACGAATTCATACAAATGTCACTGAATGCACATGTCAATAATTTTCTGTTAGTGTTAGAAGCCATTATTTTGATTGTTTATAGTCATGGGTTTGTAGGCCTTTTTAAACTTCATCTGTGGGATACTTTAAACTTAATAAGGTACATGTACAGTAATGGTCTGTTTGGTTTTGATCTGCCATGAGTAGTGGAGAAGTTATGGTCAATCTACATTGCAACCTCTTGAGTATAAAATGGACAATGTAAGCATCAGTTTCATTTCAGCTGCAAATTAGGAAGTACACTGTAATACAATCATGTACCTCTTTGGTTGCGCCAAGGAAGATCTTTTACACCATAGTCATAGCGTAACTCTTCATTAGTTGAGATATCTCGTAGTGCGTAAAGAGCAAGATATATTTTTTTTCCATCTTTTATCTTTCTCATACAACAGTTGCAATTAGCTTTGTTTTGTGGAGCATCATTGACGAGTCTTCCAAGTCCACTGGAGAATGTGGCATCAACACTGAAAAGTCAACAAAAACTACTGTACTTAACAGTGCTAACTACTATCAGTGAACAAAACTTAAAATACCCATCATATACTCAAAACAAAACTTAACTTAAATTTAATTTAAATGGCGCAGGCAACTCCTCTCAAAGTGCATCGCAGACAGATCCCTTGACAATTGAAGGGCTGACAGGGCAAGAATGTTCCGAGTGACTTTTTGGGAAATTTTTCTAAAATTGCATGTTATAGGCCTTAAAAATAAAGCACAATTGAAGGGCCCGGTGGAAAAAGGGCCTAACTGACAAATTTGCTCGAAAATTAGAATTTTTCGAAAATTGCCGATTTATTGCAATAAAATCGTCTATCGTACAACGAATAACACAAATCCTTATCGAATTTACACTCACCCTAAGGAATTTGACGAATTTCACCTGAAAAAAGCAAGTGTTCTGCTCTCTAGTACTTTGACTGTACTTTCCGAGCGTAGTTCCTTCCAAAACTGCATCAAATGTAAGCTAGAAGTGCTCTAAACTACGCCATAAAACTCGCCATTGATTAATCACGCCATGTTTACGAAGCACATGAAATATGAGACCGTGGGAATATGAGACCGCAATACTCCTGACCCGCGCCAACGATCTGAACGAACAAACCGTCATTTAGCGCGCGGGCTTATAGATTGAGCGAACAACAACACAACTGAGCCTAGCGCTGGTTTCAGCCAAGTTTAAGGCCCGCCCGGTGATGGAAGGACATCATGAAGTCCGGAAATCCTTAAGTCTCTGGCACCTCTCGACGAATTGAGACGTGCCGTTGCCATGCTTTCGGCCCAAAGCGCTATTCGGCGCTCGAGGTGAAAATGGGCCGTAGTCGACAACACGAGACGGGCGGGAAAGTCTGGAATCATTTCGGATCCGAAAAGGGGCAGCGTTGTGAGTTGTGGCCCATTTGCCATCCCGTGGTGTGTTCGAAATGCCCGATATTCGAAGTGCTTCCAGACTTATAATATTTTCTGTATTTTGTTTGGCTAACGTCTCCCCGTCCAATTCGCCATTGATTACCCACAATGCTTTGCGACAGTGGCAGATAGGTCCGCTATGCGTGGTCGGGCGCTCGAAATACAGCTTTGGGCAGCTCGAAAGTGAGTTCTCGCTGGCCCGGCCTAAATTGGGCAAGGCGGGCAAAGGCTACGAGACGGCAGTGGAGGACCGGGGGTGCTTCCTAGGAGGTCCTCAAGGGAAACGGCGCGAAGCTAAGTGGCTGACTTTTGGTGATAAAATGAAGTGATTTTGAGGGATGAACTTCGGGATTTTTTTTTTCTTTTTTTCGAGCAGCATTTAGCGGCATGAGCCCAAGGGGAATCTAGCAGAGATAGACAAAGCACTGCAGTGTTTGTTTAGTTTTATTGACGAAAGAAACAACCAGAGCGGTTTATTTCTGCACTGAAACGAACCACTTATGCGGTTTGAAAGCAGTGAAATGAACAACTTGCATTTTTATCAGTGAAACTAACAACTTGAGCGGTTTGAAAGCAGTGAAATGAACAACTTGCATTTTTATCAGTGAAACTAACAACTTGAGCGGTTTGAAAGCAGTGAAATGAACAACTTGCATTTTTATCAGTGAAATGAACAACTTGGGTGGTTTGAAAGCAGTGAAAATAGCATTTTGTCCAAATTTGTCAGTTAGGCCCTTTTTCCACCGGGCCCTTCAATTATTTTGTCCATTTCATGACTTATTATTCTAAAAGTGCTTACAAAAGATCCCAACCAAAATGGAGGGAAAAATTCACATCTCTTCACTGAAGGAAAAATTCTATTCTCTTCCAAAAATTTTACAAGTAGACTTAATGACCTATTTGGAAATCCTTTCAGCCATATTTACATGATCCTCTGCTAATTTTGGTAAGCAAGTCCCTTTTGAGGCCAAAAAAGCAAGTTTTCAGTGAAATTTTTGCAAAAAGCCACTAGACTGTTCTTGCCCTGAGCCCGTCTACTGTATTATTTACAAGCACTTTTCAACAGACAATAAAAAATGGCTTGTTTGAGAAGAAAATATTGACCATATCTAGCATTATGTATTTCTAATTTTTAGTTTCATGCAGTATTCTTAGATAAGTGTAAATTTGACTTACAGTAATAAATCTGTTTGTGCAAATATTGATCTAAAAAAATTAATGTACACTTAATACATGTGTAGCATAAATTTTACAATTACAAATAAAGCACTGCATTGCTTTGGATTCAATATAATTATAGTTTAAAGTGGCTTAACACAAACACTTCGAGCCATCTTTAAAAAAGAAGAGAAAACTTCCCAAAGATGGGTCATAAGACTCCTCTCTCAAGCACCCTTCATCCTCACCGACGAGTTCTCCTTTGTATTCGAGGAGAAAATCTCCTTTCGAAAACAATTTTGTGGTAAACACACCTCTCCCTAACAAAAAATAGAACATTAAAAGCTTAATGTACAACAGACTCTGTTGTGCATTTAAGAGAGCTACATAATGTTGCAAGCATTGACCTTTCAATAGTGCAAACTTATGTTTAATACAAATTCAGCTTCAAAAAACTTTTTTAAGTGCTTTCGTAAGCTTTGACAGATGTGAACCAAAACAATAACTACATTATTATATGGCTGACATAGTACGCGCGCTCTGATTGGTCAAGTAGCGGTCCGTAATCCTCTAGTAAAGCCCGTGGGCATTACAGATTTTTCCCGCCACGGTTTTGTTTACAAAACGTAGCGAAGCTATAGTGACTTTCGATGAAAGAAACTTAGTTCATTAAGCGAGTAATTCGACAAAACCGTATTAATTTCCCAACTATGAATTTCAAAGAAGATTTTTTCTCAGAATTTTATTATCCTGAAGAAATTGAACGTGATGAAGATGTTTTTCTGTCTGAAACAAGTGTCGCGCGCTTTACCTACTTGAAGCCATATAATAAACAACTTAATAACCTTGTTTGCTCGGGCTTTACTGAAATTTGTGCTTTATGGACCTCGCCAAAGGCTCGGTCCATAAAGCACAAATTTCATCCCTTAGTCTGGAATTTTACAGTAAAGCCCTCGCGCGTGGTTATTAAGTAGTTAATGTCTCATGTTGATATACATGTGTAAGCTATACTGTAGCTAATAATACTGCAAATGACACAGCAGATTATTAATAATTAAATAGTCATCTTACCTATGAAATCATTGATGAACCTTTCTTCCAGGCCATCCTGGTCAATGCCATTTTTTAAACGTTCTGGCACAATTTCTTTCTGAATAACCATTAAATAATTATAGGTAACAATTAGTATAAACTGGTTTTGATTATAAATTTAATAATTCAATGAAAAAAATGTAGTTCAAGTTCCTTAGTTTGTTTTCTTTTTCCTTTTATCTCTCTTAAAACAACTGCAGGGAAGGCTTCTCGGAAAAAAGTGCAATCAATAGACAGTGTAAACAATTAATTATTATTACATGTAATTTTGGTATGACTGTCCAGACAACTTAAGTAATGAAGACTACTTTCATTGGATAATTTCTGGAACTTCATGAACATGCAAATTTAATGGCGACCATGCAAATGTGAAAAAAAAAAAGTTTTGTGGTGATATTGGGTCGAGTCAAAGGACTCTGAGAGCCATATTGTGAATACCAATAATGTGCAGTTAATTCAGTGTTATTATAGTTGTTGATATATTTTGTAATAATGTTTCAGTCGCCCGTGCATATAAAAAATGGACTTTCTCCAGACACAATAATAATCAATGTACAACTGAGCAGCACTTGTACTACAGGTATGCCATGCAGTGCAATGCATCTGCTTATTATTGAAATTAAGAGCGTGGACCATACAAATGTAATCACTGCCTGAACTGATGTTGACAGGCAAGTAAGATTGTACGAGTAATTAACATGACAATCAGTTCATTCAATCGGTAAAATCATGAATTCTGAGTTGCAGTTTGACAAAAGTGTTGTATTGAAGAATTAGCTATAATTGCTTTAGAAAGGGGGGAGGGTTAATATTGTGTACTAGGGGAAAATAATACTTTATTACACTACAATGTACATGCGGCCGCTATTTTCAGCCCCGGCTTTCCTCCTAGTAAATGAATGACGCTACTTATATCGATTGATGCAATACCTATTGTGTGGCATGAAAATTTCCCAAATGTTTAATTTTGCTGATTGCAGATTTGTTGCATCTCACTAGAACAAATTTTCTTGAAATACCATTTTAGACTTTACCACTAGGAACAAATTTTCTTGGATGGATCTTGGTTTTGCGCTTGCAGTACTTCAACAGGCCTGACGGAATTATGCGCGGATGCGGGGCCACATAATTTGTCTTTTTGGGGGCAATCCCGCATAATCTTGAAAATCCCGCATAATACCGCGGTTTTTTCATGAAAAATCTGTCTTTTGGTGGCAAGATAGTGCTAAAATTGGGGTGCGTCTTATAGCCAAGTATTTTCACATAACAAAATCTTAAGATCACAATTTGAGAAGAACTTACAGTTTAAAAAACACAAGAAAAGGACACTAGTTATTGGTCATTGACTTTTATAGAATTGGTGGTTCTGAAAAGAACCGGGGTGGCTCTGAATGGTCGTTGTTTTTCGTCTAGTCTACCTGCTCGCTGTCCATATCGAACTGGTTCTCCTGAACTCATCGTCTGCCGCTATAGAAAAAGTTCGATTGGAGAAAGTTTTCTGACAGTAAGCGAACAAAACCAAAATAGTATTCTATTAAGGACGATGAAACCATCTGTTTGTCCGTTTGACTTGAAGACCAGGGAATGTGAACATGGTTTCTTTCACATATACGGCGTGAAAAAGCGGCTTTGAGTCCCAAGTGCAAACATCACGCAAAATTCACGTGTATCCATCTGAACTTCATGATTAAATAAATCTTGAATGAAACTAAATATAATAATTGAAGTTAAAGACAGAAAGGAAAGGTATGTAGCAAAAAAACCAATTTAGCCCTTCAAGTTTGTTGCAGTTGTCGGTAAAATATAAGCTTAAAAAGTGCACCAAATTTGCATATGTCAAAAGTGTAATTTGAAACCTGAATACGGATTAGCGCTTCCAAAAGTCCTCCTTTTTCCGATAAAACTGTAGTTTTGCTCGCCAAATTACGTCAAGTTTGAAGTCTGCCCTTTTGTTACGACTTTCGATTTTGCGTGTTATACTGTTCTTATATATTGTATCACCGTTTGCGAGATAGTTTATGAAATGGTTGTGTTATGCGTTACTGAAAAGGTTTTGACATATGCAAATTGGAAATCAGCGTCAGCGAGCAAAACCAAAACAATCAAAGATTTGAACTCATCGAAAGCGTTCAAACTGCTGGATATTCTTTAGTTTTCGAACGAGTGAAGATTTTTTTGAACAGCTAGCTATAGAAACTCTCCGTTGAAAGAAAACCAATCTATGTTAACAAAATGAGTTCGCATGCCAGTTGTGTAAGGATAATTGTTCTCAAATTCATCACATCCTTTTGTTATAACTCTCAAATTTTTGGTGCGTCTTATATAACCAAGTATTTTCACGTAATTTTCAGTTTGAGAACTAAGCTTGATTTAATTGCTAAGTTTGGGGTGTGTCTTATAACCGAGTGCGCCTTATAACCGAATAACTATCATTTCGTCATAATTTGGCCTTTTTTTTAAAGCAAACATGCGCACAATCTTATTTACGAAATGCGTGCTCTGGACTCTGATAAAGCACGCTGTTTAAACCAATGAGAACGCTTGTTACATTGGAACTTTATTATAAAAGATATTGTGCAATCCGCATAATTCCCGCATAATTTGCGATTTTTACCGCATAATTTGGGGAAAAATTCCGCATAATTTCTGAAAAATCTGCGCATAATTCCGTCAGGCCTGCTTCAAGCAGATCAGTCTATGCAAAAGCATGGAAATATAATGCTGTGTTTAATACTTGTGTCATGAGACTACCATTACAATCCAACAGCTACCATAATTATAAGCTGTGATTTTGCATGCCATCTTGGCTGGGCAAAACATACATGTATAAAATACTATAATTAATAGTACCATTTAAATTCATTTGTCTAATCAAACAATGTAAATTTTTGAGGATGTTCTCTTTGCTGGAGTTAATTTTTGTGGGATCTTATTTTTGTGGATCATTGGAAAACCCACATTTGAAATTCGCAAAATTAAATCCTGCATAATTTCATGCCGCACAGCTTATAAAGAAATTATACATGTACTACTCACCTGTTGCCATCGCCTGCTTCTTCCTGCCATATTCAAATTTATCTCTGGGAAAACTGAGCTGAAAACAGTTAAAACAAAATTTAGAGGAGGTGAGACTGACCTGGGGCAACTTCAGCCAGACTTTTAATAAAGCTAAGTGAAAATATAGGTAAGCAGAACTACATGTACTTTGGTTTAAAAAAATTTACAACTGCCTGCACTCGTGCACTTCTCCATCAAAACTGAAAATGCATCTACATTAATAATAATAATAATAATAATAATAATAATATACGTGATACAGTCACTGGAATTGGAGGATATAATTAAATTCATGCACCTACCTACATGTACATGTAGTCAGCAAGGTGACAACAGATGAAGACTGCAAAAACAAAGTGAGCACCAGGATCACAAAGGCCAGCCAGGCCAAAACTATTTATAAGAAAAAATAAATATTCACGGGAAACAGTTAGCAGGTAATAGTGAGATATGCTTTCAACATTTTTCTGCGGTAAATATTTGCATTTTGTCTCCTGATAATATTCCTAATAATATTGTCTTCCCGCTAATATTATTTTTATCACCAATCTCTTGCTGTCTTTCCAGTCTTTCCCATAAATTAACAAAAGAATAGCTTCAAACAGATCGACTGTCTCGGAAACTCAGACCTTTAAAATTCAGACCACCTTGAAATATCAGACCTTGAAAAATCAAACACCCTTGAAAACTAAGACCCCAGGATAACTGGATCTCGAACTCAAATTAAAATGTGCTGAATAAATTTTACTCATAAACTGATTGTGATGTAAATAGGCAGGAATGGATAATCGGAGAATGGGAAACGGGACTGGAGAAAAAATTCCAGACCAGGTGGCAGTTGCAAAATCGTTTAGAACCAACTGAAGGCAATTTATTAGAAGGATTTGTATGGAGTCATCAGAGCATAATGGTGCCAGTATCATACCCCTAAAGATGCTGATTTTTGGTAAGTGGGCATCGAATATCTAATTAAATCCCATAATTTAACCACTTTAGAACTCTATTGAAGAAACAAAACAAAACTATTTTGAATGACTTGAACTTACCGGGAAAAAGTGCCGTAGTGCGGATTTTATGCAAAGTAGCAACTTGATGCTGGCGAATCCCGAGTGCCGCAATCATGTAAAAGTACTGAAAGAAAGCAGTAGATATAACATGAGATTAACATTTTGCAATCATAGAATTAGTTAAATTAATACTCGAAGACACTAGCACCTTTGTGCTAAAGTTCGAGTTCAAACTAAGCTTAATTTTAAGGCAAGTAACACATCCGCCGTGTTGATTTCTTTGGCCTGCATTTTGGTTCTAAAAATGCTTTCAAAACAGTTAAAATCGCTTCGAGATTCAGCTCGTAAAATCCTATGTTTTCTAAGAACAATATCTTGGCCACATATGCCCCAAACTTGCTACAAAATCAGCCTTTTTCTCTTCACATTTTAGCGGTGATTTCGCAGTGAAATTTCGGTCACTTATTTATCACCGGTAAAAAAATTTCGATCAGTGGTTTCTAAATGAAACAGAAATGGACGTTATGTAGTACTATTTTTCCCGTCCCATAATTGAGACCGGAGAGTCTTCTGGCTCAGATCAACTCACCCGTTTAATCTATCGAAATCTACAATTGTTTTATTCAAAACTTAAACAATTAAATGCTTCCTCGAGAAGAAGACAGCACGACAATAAAGTGAATTGGTCAATATTCGGGAAACTTTGACATCGATCTGCTCTTAAACCAGCTAAACGGGGCATGCATGGAAACTTAGCTTTCTCCTCGATAACCTTGCTCCACACATTTACAGTCTTCGAAAGCCCCCGTTTGCTGGAGTCTTAAGCAGAATTTCTTTTCAGATCGCTTACCGCTTGTAATTGTTTTTCAAAACTACTTGACCGTGCTCTGAGCATATCAAAAGGACCAAAAGCAAAGTTTTAATGACGCGCGTAAGCTAAAGCAGACTATAAACTAAATCTTAAGATAAAATAAACCTAAACTTCGGCAAAAAAATAATCAATATTCAGGAGACACAACAAACAATTGGAAAGTGAAAAAGTGATATGTTTTAGACGTTTTTCCGCTGAAGATATTTGCATTTTGTCCCACAATTTTCCCGCCAAATCTTCCTGCCACTTCAGTTCTCTCTTGCGACACTCTCCCTTGTTTGTGCAAGCGCTTGTGCCTTTCCTCGGCAAGGCTTAATAACTATTCGTGTCTTAAATCTATGATTTGCCAAAAAATGTTATTACCACGAATTGCGTCACCGCGTTATGCTAAACGTTTTGTGCAGTTTTGTGGGGACTGATTGAACTCTGAGTCATAAAAGTCCAGTTATCCACCAAAAATTACCCGACAGGCCAGGACAATAAACCGAATATAGATTAAATAAAAATTTGCAGTTAATTTATTATATGAAATAAGATGACTTAAAATTTGAATCAATTGGAGGAAAATATAGCAGGAATCACCCCATATGCTTTGGATATTTTCCTTGATCAGTTTTGCGGTTTTTTTGGCGCGAGTTTTGATCTTTCACTGTACGTCTTTCTAACACGCATTGACCACATTTGATTCGATCTTTACTCGTTTACTCGTACAAGCGCTCTTCTCGGCAAGGCTTAATTTTATAAATCTATGATTTGCCTACATCGTGATAATCGATGTTACATTTCGAGAGAACTTGATTTTGTGTAGTGAAACCGATCTACACTGTAACAGAGGCGACTAACCGGATTAAGACAGTTGAATCCACATATTCAGCAAACATTGCCTGACTGGGCAATGCAGCAAAAAATAAGCAAGCTTAAGGTATTAATAAGTCAGCTTACCGCTCAATAGTTTACATTTCGTCGCAGATACAGGTACGAGCACGATCCGCACAAGTGTGATGTCCCCACAAATAAGGTGCGAGGATTCATGGTCCGCTCAGTTATAAGCGTCGATAAGACTGAGGTGCAATAATTGGTCAATGTCCCCATAAACAAGATATTATTACTAGCCAAAACATCAGGAAACGGTTTGGCATTGATCTGCCCTTATCTCTTTTTTTGTGTGTGGAATATAAACATGCTTAAGAGGACCAACGCTGAGAGAACTCCTGTAAACAAGGCATAGATAACTCCTTATTTAATGAACGGCTGGGCAAATGATCAAAACTGATAATATTCCGCAGATTACAATGACTAAGATAATTTTCGAGTTGGTAGGTATATGACATAAACAGCATAAAATGATTAGAATAATAAAGATTGTTCACGTTTCGTGCCAAAACGGAGCATGCATGGAACCTTAGCTTTTTACATTCTCCTCGATAACCTTTGCTCCACACATTTACAGCCTTCGAAAGTCCCCGCTCGCTGGATTCGTAAACAGAATTTCTTTTCAGATGGCTTAGCGGCATTTCCAATAGTGCAGTTGTAATTGCTTATTTGTCAAAACAATTTTGCCGAGTTCTGAGCATATCAGAAGGACCAAAAGCAAAGTTTAATTAGTATTCAAGAGGCACATCAAATAATTAGAAGTGAAAAAGTGATATGTTTTAGACGTTTTTCCGCTGAAGATATTTGCATTTTGTAGCACAATTTTCCCGCCAAATTTTCCCGCCACTTCAGTTCTCTCTTGCGACACTCTCCCTTGTTTGTGCAAGCGCTTGTGCCTTTCCTCGGCAAGGCTTAATAACTATTCGTGTCTTAAATCTATGATTTGCCAAAAATGTTATTACTACGAATTGCGTCACCGCGTTATGCTAAACGTTTTGTGCAGTTTTGTGGGGACTGATTGAACTCTGAGTTATAAAAGTCCAATTATCCACCAAAAATTACCCGACAGGACAATAAACCGAATATAGATTAAATAAAAATTTGCAGTTAATTTATTATATGAAATAAGATTACTTAAAATTTGAATCAATTGGAGGAAAATATAGCAGGAATCACCCCATATGCTTTGGATATTTTCCTTGATCAGTTTTGCGGGTTTTTTGGCGCGAGTTTTGATCTTTCACTCGGCTGTACGTCTTTCTAACACGCATTGACCACATTTGATTCGATCTTAACTCGTTTACTCGTACAAGCGCTCTTCTCGGCAAGGCTTAATTTTATAAATCTATGATTTGCCTACATCGTGATAATCGATGTTACATTTCGAGAAAACTTGATTTTGTGTAGTGAAACCGATCTACACTGTAACAGAGGCGACTAACCGGATTAAGACAGTTGAATCCACATATTCAGCAAACATTGCCTGACAGGGCAATGCAGCAAAAAATGAGCAAGCTTAAGGTATTAATAAGTCAGCTTACCGCTCAATAGTTTACATTTCGTCGCAGATACATGTACGAGCACGATCCGCACAAGTGTGATGTCCCCACAAATAAGGTGCGAAGATTCATGGTCTGCTCAGTTATAAGCGTCGATAAGACTGAGGTGCAATAATTGGTCAATGTCCCCATAAACAAGATATTATTACTAGCCAAAACATCAGGAAACGGTTTGGCATTGATCTGCCCTTATCTCCTTTTTTGTGTGTGGGATATAAACATGCTTAAGAGGACCAACGCTGAGAGAACTCCTGTAAACAAGCATAGATAACTTGTTTGCTCCTTATTCAATGAACGGCTGGGCATATGATCAAAACTGATAATTTTCTTGAGTCCAGTGGCAGTTTCTGAACAATTAAAAACGGATCCAAATATTGATTGGCACCTAGATCTGCACCTTTTACTAGCACGTCTCCCAGGTAGCATAGAAGAATCGAAACGAAAGATTTTTTTCCCTATAGGTTATAATGACTGAGATACTTTTCGAGTTGGTAAGCTATTGTAGTTTATACCTCGTCAGTGAAGTGGAGCTGCTGAGCGAGGATTTGGCCCTTATCTGAAGAGATGTTTGACAGTAACAGGCGGTGGTTGTCGCGTGAACACTCCTATCAGTTTGAAGCTGTTTCTTGGAAAGTCACCCACCTTCCTTCATGAACAAGACCGCGAAACAGCTTCCCGAACGGTGGAACGAGGTCGAGATCTATTTCTCAGAAAACGCGTCGTGAGCAAACGCTTGTCATGCTAAAAAAACGGCTTCTTTAGAAGCCACCAAGTGTAGCAAATGCTTATGCCCAATAATTAATAAAACATTCGCGGCACTCTCTTTAAAATCGTCTCAAAACCCTTGATTCCCCTAAATGGAGACAACATCAGGACAAGCACAATGATTTTACTTACATTGACTCCCTTACAAACTTTACAGCTAGTTCTGCGACAATTGATTTTCAGCATTGCCACCTGTCTGTAACGGTCCTGTCCCAGGAGGTCCTGTTAAGAAATCAAAATAGCTATAAGCAGGTTTCGAAATAATCATCACTCGGGAACATAATGATTTGTTAAAGACCGGAAATGCAAATGCGCAAACATAGGTTTCAAGTCAAATAGACTGTTCA
Source organism: Dendrophyllia cribrosa (assembly GCA_024195265.1). Taxonomy (NCBI): domain Eukaryota; kingdom Metazoa; phylum Cnidaria; class Anthozoa; order Scleractinia; family Dendrophylliidae; genus Dendrophyllia; species Dendrophyllia cribrosa. The sequence goes on from JAJLRJ010000002.1 coordinate 57,815,384, forward strand.
CAGCCTCTCTTTTCTCGACGCTAATGCTAACAGCGAGCGCGAAGCGTGATAGCGAGCCGATAGCTTCCGGCCGCTCTCTCGCGCTTCGGCTCGCTATAGAGCTTCGCGCTCGCTGTTAGCATTAGCGTCGAGAAAAGAGAGGCTGTGAACAGTCTACGAGTCAAAGTTCCGTAACTGAATACCAAATGAAGTATATTACTGTTAGTAAGCAACTGAACAGCTGAACAGCATATAGACTTTCGCCTATTTCAGTACAATCGAATCGCAAAATCGGACATTTACCGGCTTGTAACATGTCCTGAATAGTTGGCTGTTCCCGAAGAAATCTCACAGCGAGCAACACCATGCGGTCCCTGTTAAAAAGACGTGACAGATTATTGCATGAGTTTCTAGTCAATTCGATACCAGTCGTTTTAAAAGTTTTAAGGTTAAAAATCATCCACTACTCACCATCGATCCAAATGATTTAACTGTGGTGTCTCCTAAAAATCAGCAAAGGGAAAAGCATTTTAGTTTATCTTGTGGCATTAGTTTGATTGGCGCGAAGTGACAAAAAAATCTGAACGCGCATTTCAGTTTAAACAGATATGCATATCAGATCTTTTCCTTTTCATTTCTTTCAGTAGGCTTATTCGAATACTTACAGCATCTATTTGAGCTAAATGGCCCTCTAAATAGGAGCTCAGCTCCTCGAGGAATGCTGCCACCTGGTTGTCTGTTACTATCAACTGCAAGACGAAAGTTTTCGGTGAACTTCGGAGAAATAAAAAATAAAAAATAGAAGTTAAAACCACAAGAATATGGCTTAGTTTGAAGTTGTAATGAATCGTCTTACAGTGTACTGTTGCGGATTACCGCCAGGCGGCGACATTGTAAAATATTGCTTTGAGACGATGCTTGCCAGGGAAACATGCCAAATATTTGGCACGTCTCACCGGAAGTGACAAACAGAGATCTGGGCACAAGAACGTTTTCTTCGACATGATTGTCTGCGCTCGTCCTAGAGCTCTTCGAACGAAGGATCAATTTTTTTTGGCCAGCAGTCGTTCGAAAAGATTCTGTGCGCGCTTATAGTTTACAGGTGAGATTTGACCGCGGAGCCGTCTTTCACTGCCTTTCTAACACGCATTGACCACATTCTCGATCTTAACTCGTTGACTCGTACAAGTGCTCTTCTCGGCAAGGCTTAATCTCTTAAATCGATGATTTGCCTCAGTACATCATGTTAATTAATGTTACATTTCGCGCGCAATTTTGTGTGGTGAAACCGACATGTAAGGATCGACTAACCCGATTAAGGCAGTTGAGTCCATATCCACCAAACATTTCTTGTCAGGGCAATGCAGCAAAGAAGTCAGCTTGCCCGGCGTTCAATACTCTACATTTCGTTGTTTCATATGGGACCTTGATACATGTAGCACGATATAAGACATACCTTGCACATTCAAGTGTGACGTTCCCACAAAAAAGGTCCTAAGACTTTTGCTCTGTTTACTTGTAAGCGTCGAAAAGAGGTGCAATAATTGGTCAATGTCCCCATAAACAAGATTGTTTGTCTAGATTATTACTAGCCAAAACATCGGGATACCTTATTTTTTAAACATGCTTAAAAGGACTCAACGCTGAGAGAACTCCTGATAACAAGACATGACATGTATTATCCTTGGGAGTTGGGGAAAGGGGTACTTATATCAGTTTTTGCTGGCCGTTGACCTCTCGGAACCGCTACCCCATTCCAGTCTATTCGGTGGTCAACAATAGATTCCCTTCCTAATAACTTTTGTGAATTTCGCAATCCCAACTTACTCACTTTCTGTTTATGGGATTTATTATCAGCCACAATTTTTGACGTTACTGAGGCGTTACTTTCGGTACTTTACGGACACTCGTGCTTATTCTCTGTAAGATGGTTTTACACTTCCCTGTCATAACGTTTCACCATACCTCCTCCCCACATCCTTCTCCTAGCCCAATGACCGTCACCTGCGGCTTCAATTGATTTAAGCTAGGCATTATAACCCGATAACCAGGTATTTTGAAATGAAATGGTGGTCTGGTCACGGCCGGGCGTGGCTCAAATGAAATCATATTAGTTCACAGTTTCCGGCTCAGTACCCCAATAGGTACCGTGACCGTAACCCCTTCCTGATCCTCGTCCCCGCTTATATGTGTTAACTGCGGGTCACAAGGGTTTTTGTACGGTTTACTGCCTTGCATGATGAGCTGAACAATGGATAATTTCTCCAAGTTATAAAAGGATGGTCAAAAGCTGGAATTTGAATTAGAAAACATCAAAAACAACTAAGAAAAGTAGAAAGATCTTCAACCTTTTTCAACGTTACGAGTTAAGTTGCTAAGCTAAGCGTGACAAGTTAATCGCAAGGCAAGTTTGCTTGTGCAGGTTTCAAGACGGTTGCCAATAAATATTTTCAGCGGGGGCGATGCACAATGCAAAAAATATTGCGAACGTGACAACTCCGTGTTTAAAATAATTCAGCTTTATTTAAGCATACATAAATTACAAGTTCATTCCTATTTACATATTTCAATAAAAATTCCTAGTATAATAAGACTTGGTTCCCACTAGCAAAATAATCGAGACATAACCATCATAAAATTAAGGGACGTTATGTCGCGTGTGTCCCGAAAAACATAACCATAAAGACACTTAGGATCGACATTATCATAATCATAAGATTATGATTACTCTATGATCGTTATGTCGCCAGTGAGAACAAAGCCTAACACTAAGTGTAGTTGTATTAAATCCTAGTAAAATGTGCAGTTTAATTTATTGACCAAACGTGATTTCCACATGGCCGGATATTAACAAGTTCCTCTTAGTATGCTCAACAATTTTTTTCAAAGAACTAAGTAAGTAGTAGTGTTTTAACGTGTTTAAAACACGGAGACAGTTAAGCAGTCTCATAGGACCTGATTTCTTCAAGATCACATATAGAATTTGCCTCGGTAAATAATATTACCCAAGTCTTTCAAGCAAAGTCGACTTAACAAAAAAAATGTTTTTCATTAGTTACAACTATGACCACTGCTGATGTTATTTTCTATTCCCTCTGTCATATCAAGCATTCAATGATTCCCAACAGAATAGGAAGATTACATTAAATCCAAATAAAAATACATTTTTATTGTGCTGTGTAAAAACCAATTCATTTGGCCATATATAAGCTTTCTACCGTCTTACCTACAAAATACAGTGCAACCTGCACATCCACTTTATAAGCTAAAGCAGAAGCGTATACGCTTCTGGCAAAAGAGATTAAAATATTCTGGGCTGTTGAAAAATTGAAATTTCTGCCACGTGAAATAAAAACTCGCTGCTCATAATATCCGAACTTGTAGTTCCAATATACTAGAGTTTGCAATGAACGTAGTTGAAAAAATTAGTGAGCGTTGTATGATTGTGTATTGAATGATTGCATATAAATGTGACCTGGCCAATATTATATTTTGTATGTACTGGTAATGCTCGAATTAGCCCCCGGGGCGCTTATTTAATTTTCTGAGTTGAGACGGGGGTGGTTATTCGAAAAGGTTGTGCTTATTTCGTTTCGCAAATTTCGGCATCAAAATAAAGTTGTCTTTCTTTCCAGTAAATACGACCTGCAACATTAAACTAGAACGTAACTGCAACATTAAACTAGAACGTAACTGCAACATTAAACTAGAACGTAACTATAATGTGTATGCCACATCTTTTACTAATATCTGGCTAAAGAGATTAAAATAGTTTCAACTATATACACTAGAGTTTGCAATGAACGTAGTTGAAAAATTACTGTAAATGCTCGAATTAGCCCCTAAATAATACCCCATATCAAAGGATTTCTCGTTTTTTATACCCGGTGTCATGTGTATGCCACATCTTTTACTAATGTAAAACCTCATATTGCAAGTATTTTCATCTTTTAAGGGGGGAGACTCTTAACTACAAAATGGCTCAAAATGGTTGTTATGGATGACTTCTAACTGTCATATCTTGAGCTCCCGTAATATACTGGGGTTGGTTTTTGGCCATACGTCTTCTATTGGAGGTTGCCATCACTTTTGGTAGTCACGACCATATTTGGTAAGTCACGTGACCTGAACACAAAAACCGTAAAAACTCACACATCTTACATTTTTCTCGGCTGAAACCAACGCCAACGGGTAGAGTGCATTAAGATGCAAAAACTGTAGCGTGGGTTTTTTAATAATTGCAATATTGAAAAAGCTATGACGTCATAAAGTTTTTGTGACATCATAACTTTTTCAATAATGGGAATTTCACCAAATCTATGCTACAGTTTTTGCATCTAATTGCAATCTACCCTTTGTACCCTTTGGCTTTTGTTTCATTGAAGGAAGATGTAAGATGTGTGAGTTTTTAGGGGTTTTGTGTTCTGGTCACGTGATTTACCAAATATGGTCATAAACTATTAAAAGTGGAGGCAACCTCCAATAGAACAAACTTGGCCAAAAACTAAACCCAGGATCCAAAGGGAGCCCAAGGTATGACGGTTAGAAGTCATCCATAGCAACTATTTTGTAGTTAAGGGCCTCCCCCCTTAACCCATTGTCATGGAACAATCTAACGCACTATGAACTTGCACTTGGTTCTCGGTGCTGACCAAAAAAGCAACAAAGAAAAGTTTCTGGGGTATGGGCCTACACTTAGTCAATCAAATGCATATAGTATTGCAAGTCGCAACACATTTGTACAACCACATTTACAAATTTATCTGTGGTGAAGTCATACTCTTTTCCCTTTAGACAAGGTTTGTTATCTAATACAATAAACCTAAATAATATGGCATTGCTAGCACACATCAGCAGGCCCAACGTACTGTCTTTTTTTAGTGAGCATTGGGAGCATTTCATACTGAATTTGAGCTTTACTTTTTTGATCAAGCTTGTGACCAGCTTTTATAGAAACAACCAACATCTCCTGTCGTTGGGTTCCTTGTTTTCTCTCAATGACGATGTCAGGCACAAGGCATTTGTGCCAGGGAAGTATCTTTGGTGGTGATGGCGTGACTGACGGTACACTAATGGGTCTTAAACTTCTCGTAACTGGATACTCAGTTTGAATATTACATGTCGATGAAAACTCTGATGATGATGAACTAGAAGAAGATGAACCAGAAGATATCGTCTCAGTGTCATGTTCTAGATGGAATACTAACTCACGAACACACGGTTCGTATCTTCTGCTAAAAGCACCAATGCTGTGCACTTTAATGTTTTCTTGCACACAAAATAGTTTTTCCAATAAAGCACGAACTGCAATTTTTCCTCTGCTGTTATGCATATTATAATAAAATCCCTCCATAAGCTCCGTTTCGAACCAGGAGTAGGTGTCTGAAAAATAATGTAATGTAATTTAATGTAATGTAATATATAATATAATATTATTAATGTAATATATAATATTATTTATTATGTCATTATACACTTAATGTCAGGTGCCGTGGGAAACAGTTTATTTTTGTTTTGATGTTTCCCAAGACAAAGTAGAGGGAAACATCAGGAGTGGAGGGAGAACAAAACTAATTGGTTTCCCGCGGCTCCTGACACTAAGTGCTTTGTTACATTCCTACACTTTTTAGGAGGACAATAATTGGTTGCCTTTCTTGTATTTTCTGCATCTTTTCCCTCTACCAGCTGCTGTATCTCTTCATGTGTGTACACCAAAAAATTAAGAACAACCTAGTATGGAACTCAAAAATAAAGGCTCATGCTGGCACTTATTCAAACCAAACAAAAAGATGCACCCTTCTCTTCTTCTCTTTTGGAAAACAGACCTCCAGAGGGTGGTTATTGTGCTTTTCAATTTTCTTTAAAACACTTTATCCTGTTTTTCAGTATGCATCTTATGTTTAATGGTGCAGATATAAAATATAACTTGTGGCAACAATCTCAAAAACTGCTAAGGTATTAAGATCCATGTAGGAGGCTCCATGAATAGATTACCCATAATTTTAGTAAGGAAAAACATTTCATTTTATGTAAGCGGGGCAGTGCATGCCAGCATGTAATGAATATCTACAGAAGAGTGTGTAAATTATTACTGACAATCAGTCCACATTTATATAGAGAATCTTAGCTAACTAATTAGTCTGCATATTATGCAACTAATGAGAGTGAATCAACGGCCCTTTGTTTAAAACCCATGGGTAAAAATAGACACCATTTTTGTCAGGATAGTTTAATAATTAAAGTTAATTTTTGACAAAAATAAAAACACTGTACTCAATACGGGAAAAACTCAGATATTAAAATCAATTAATTTGGGCTTCAGAACATATCAAAGTCTATGATGATTCTGGCTTGCAATTGTTCTTAGTATAATTATATAAAAAAAGCATGTCCATGTGAGCTTTATCCTACAACCAATATTGTTACCAAGATAAATTAAATTGCAGCAAACACACTGTAAGCATACCATCAGGAGCCTTCTTGAATTGCCATGACCTTTCTTCTAATGATACTTCTTCTCCTTTCTCAATAGTTGTTCTTTTATAAGAAAGGTTATCCAATGCTTTAGCAACACACGATGTTGCTCTCTCTTGAAACTCCACATCGGTGGAGGGTGGATCCTCCAAGGAGCCAGGTAGACTATACCAAGACTCCAGGTTGAGTGTTTTCTTTTCCCCATCCTCAGGGTTCTCTGTGTCCGGTATGAAATACTCTACAGTTTCTGGGTTTATATCATACAATGTTCCCTGAAAATGCTCTCCTCTAACAGCAGTTGTTGTGCCATGTATGTGAATCTGTAAATTGTGGTGATCATCCTGAGATCAAAAGATGTCAGTTAAACCAGTGTATCCATGTATCCATGTATCTATACAGTAAATCCATAGACTGGTCAAATGCAGAGGGAAAGTGAGGGATGGTAGAGGGGGGGGGGGGGGGGGGGGGGGGGGTAAAAATGGATTACTGCTACTGCATTAAACCATGTTTAATTAAAGCCAGGTAGAGCGATTAATACCATCACTACTATAGTGAGTCACTATGGTCTCAAGAACAGGAACAGAGGCATTTTGTGTCCCTTGTTTACATGCATATTTCCTTACCAAGGCAACAACAAGCTTATACTTTCTCTAAAACAAGCCAACATCATCAGTTACATTCATAGAGAAATGGCCAATCTTTTTTCAATATCTCAAAAAAATAATATTGATCTATTATTATCAGTAAGAAATCGATAAGGCAAAACAGGAGCTGCTATTTACATTATAGCTCAGGAAAAAACTCTGTACCTTCTCAAATTAAAAGCACTAGCTGAAATATACTTTTAGTGCTTCTAAATTACAACACAGAAAGAACAAAGTATTTACATACAAAATATGGAAAAGAAAAAGGACACATGTTAAACATGATCATTGCAGTTGTAAAGGCAGCTTTTGCAGTTGAAGAAAGAAAGCCTGAAAAAAATCAGGCTTGAACTTGATTCAAGTCCTTGCCCTCCATAGAGCTGTAAACAACTGAGCTAACAAGCCAACCAGCTAACCAGTTCCCAGTATAGGGAAATGTCTACATGTAGTTAAGCATGGGAAATGATTAAAAAAGTATTATTAAATTTTGCACAACTTTCCTATTTCCTGCTATCAGATTTGATACACCCATGCTTCTGTCTTTCAGCAAATGCATGCATGCTTATGCAAATTGTCCTCCTGTTAATCTAACATTCTGAACATAATCACAATGCATGATTACACTCAATTAACTTTAGACACTGCACAAGAAGCACTGAAATAAGTAATTTAATGATCCAGCCAGTAAGCTTTATGTTTGAACTTGTTTGTTATTTTGAAAGCGGCAAAACATTCAAAATACACTTGAAAATGCTTATCTCTTTAGAAGCCAGGAGCAGTTCAGAATGACTAGCTCTTTCTGTGACTCACCTAAACTTCTTCAATCTCTCTACGGGCTGTTGAGCTAGTATTTTTATTGGCTTTGATCAGGCAGCTTTAAGCAAAAATAAAAACTTTTAAACCTTTATTACTCATGCGCGCATGAGTTAAAAAATGGGCGTCGTTTTTCTCATTTTTATTATTTTTTGTGTCACATTTGTGCATGCAAACTCTTCGTGTGTTCACTTGAAAAGCAGAAGGACAAGTTTCAAGACAATGCAATGCGTTCGTGGATGGATTGGACCATTTGATATTCTGTTTGTCGCATATTGCTGTGGGATTTTTGTTCCCGCAAGCTTTGTGAATTATATAACTCGCCATTTCAGTTTGCGATTGTCGGCTGTTCAATGTACTAGTAATCACGGTATCAGAAATACGTTTTAGAGGTAATTTTAAGCTTTTGTTTCTCCGTAAAAGCACTCAAAACGTAAAAGTTGTCAACTCATAAAAATGTAAAACCAATCTACTACATTTTAGAGGCAGAGACACACAATATTTCACGTGTTTACCGTAAAATAATAAATTCGCCCGTAGCCTTGTAAGTAGTTCTGGAATGGAGCATTCGGTAAGTGCTGCTCCTTCTAAGTGGGTGGCCCGAGGTTCGAATCTCGGTATTTGGCCTCGCTATTTGGCCTACGGGATATGGTAAAAACTTGCATAATATTTTATTAACTTGAAGTTACAGAAGATCTGAAATTAATGTCGACCCTTAATGTCTTTCATGTGTCCGTCACAGAAATTGATCTATAGATTCAAGGTTAGAAGAGAGTGTTTTTGCTTCGCAAAAAGGTCTGTGTTGTGTTTAAACATTGATTCACTTCGCTTTTAAATATCTGCGAGTTGTATGAGATTGTGTCTGGAACGCAGGCTAGATATTTTAAAAATATCACCTCCATTGGTAATTAATTTAACAGTCTAGTGACAGTTTTTTGTGTTTTATGCCACATTTTGATTCTCTGACTAAATTGACTCAAAAATCTTGAGATTTACCACATTTTAAGTTACATCTTTCGCTATTTGTTTCTATATTTTTGTGGCACACGGCAAGTAAACCCAATCAAAAAGGGCACAGGTTTTCTCAGCAAGCATTCCCGTCTTGTTACATGTTTGTTGACATTGAAACTCGCTTCCAGTTTTGTGATGATTGGCCAAATTCTGACACCTCGGCCAGCAAGGAGCCCCGGGGAGTATTGGGGGTGACATTCAAATTTGTGAGACATGGCTGCAAGCTCTCGTTCCTTCCCCCCTCCACCCCCCGAAGTTCATTATTAATTTTGTTTCTTGCGAAAATTGGAAGTTTTAGTTGTCCACTGTAAAGTACTAGAGTAGTGGACAATAATAAGCTTAAATGCTCCCGTGATAACAAACTATCAAAAATCGAGTTATCGACAACTAACAAAAGTTTGTCATAGTGTCATCGACAGCTAGTCGTTCCTCTTGAAAACAGAATCCCTCGTGTGAATTACTAGCGACCTTTAGATTGGACTACGAGTACGAGATTGAGTACAAGTACGAGTTTTCAAACCCAATTTGTGTGCCTCATATAATTACTTATCACACCAATCTTATCCATAACGTTTGTTTATGTGTTAGTCAGAAACAGGAAAAAGTAATAGTTCGGGGGATACAATAATCTCGAAATTCCAAAGTCGTACTCGTACTCAATTTCGTACTCGTAGTCAAATCTAAGGCCCGGTTCAAACGTCGAACTTTACATGTGCCGAATCTTATACCTATTTGGGTCGACCCAAATAATTAAGTTCGACAGTTGATTCAGACGTCGAACCTAATAGAGTCTAACTTATTGTGTTTACTATTGAGCATAAAACTTATATTTATATAATTTATACTTAATCTATGCATTAGATTCGGCACATGTAAAGTTCGACGTCTGAATCGAAGTCGAACTTTTGCCGTTCTATTCGACTTGCCCAGTCGAATAGAACGGCAAGGTCGACCCAAATACAATGTGTCGAACTTAATTGATTCAGACGTGGAACTTTACATGTGCCGAATCTAATAATTAGGTTCGGCACATGTAAAGTTCAACGTTTGAACCGGGCCTAAGGGACCGGTCATTATTTATGTAGAGGGGGGGGAGGGAAAAAAAATTTGATAGATGAAAATTTTTGCCAGGCCCCCCCTCCTCAGGTCTAAAATTGGCAAGTAGCCCCCCCTCTTAAATTGAATATTTCATTGATGACCCCCCCCCCCATTTTTCCACTTATGATTTTATTTCCGTATTTTTTCGTATTTGCATCATATAGATATGACTATATATAGCCAATGCCAAATACTCGTGGCGAATGTCTGGTATGAGCAAAGATGAAATATACCATGTAAATCATTGAAATGTCATTGCTTACCCTATCAGATAGCCTAATATGGACAAGCTTGAAAAGTGATAGTTAGGTACTGGTTGTTGGAAAAGTACTGGTTCTATAAAGTAGTGTTTTGTTGCAGTACATGCAGTAAAGGAAAAATATTCCTTTCCAGCATTGGAAAAGTTATATATCTTCTTAAGTTGACATCACAAAATTTGCAATCAAGGTGCCACATTTCAGATGTTGGACACCAAATATTAAACGCTGGAAGATAAATATTTTTTTCCAATATATTTTCCAAGGTGGAAAGCAATATTTTTTGTGTCATGTTACTCATGTTTTATTTATACTTGTGGGCTATTGAACCAACAAATATTTTGTTAAATTTGATATTAAATGCAGCCAAAATCAAACACTGAAATAGGCTGATCTGGATTTGTCTTTTATTAAAGTGTGAAATGTTAAAGCAATGAAGTTTATGACAATATTGTTCTAACTGGGTTGTCCATCTTCACCACCTGGATCTTTGAAATTAGTTTATTTCGTAAAAGTAATCCCATTTGCAAAAGCACAGACAAGACCGCTTGCAAAAACTAAAAAATGATGACCCCCCCTATTAATTGCTTAAAAAATTACTCCCCCCCCCCCCTCTAGCTAATCTAAAACAACCTTGACCCCTCCCCCCCCCCCCCACCTCTACATAAATAATGACCGGTCCCTAAAGGTCGCTAACGCTGATTACAAAATTCGCACCAAAAATTATAGTGACATGAGTGGTTTCACATTTTGTGTACTGTTCGTTTAACCTTGCGTTGAGTTACGACCAGTTACAAGAAAAGTACAAGGTTTTAACAAACCTGTTTAGGGTTTTTCTCTGAATTGTGGTCCTCTTCCTCCGGACCTGCGTTCGCTCGCTTCCGCGACATAAAAATCCTCTATAAACGTGTCCCGGATGTCTTCGATGCTACGCAACGGTCGGCGGCTTGTGGCTAAAAGGTGTTTCTTACGCTACTCGACGGTCGGCGGTGTGTGGCTATTTTTGTGTTTCGTACGCTACGCGACGGTCGGCGAAGAAATAGCTAATTTACGGTGAAACGATTGCATGTGAAACAAAGCGGACCATGGAAAAATCCCGAGCGCGTGGGTGCGAGGCTGCGGCGAGAACGAGGCTTGGGCTCAGCAACAAAAAATCGACCTCGTTCCCAGGGTTCTCTCTCACTCACAGAACAAACGAGTGAGAGAAAATCCTGGGAACGAGGTTGCAAAGTGTATTTTACACTGTTGTGCGCATTTGTTTTTTGTGTTTTTTTTGGAAGCTACGCACGCTTTCGTGGGTGTTCCGGAGCTATGATTGGATCATCGCAGTATATCCATTAACTTCTGTAGCAATGCAAGGACCACTTGAACAGTAGCAAAATAGCTGGATCTTTGTGCAGCTTTAAAATGCAAGGCTGATCAGACAGCTGAATTTGTTCAATATATTTTAATATCGCCCAATATTTCGGTCAAACAAAACTGACCTTCATCAGGGGCTAAGAAAGCTAAGTGGAGATGGAAACAAACGGTTACAATATTAAATCCCGAGCGACGAAAACAACCCGCAACGAGCGATCTGCACGCGTAAACAAAGCAGAGACGATTGTACCAGGCGAGAGACGTCCCTGGGAAAACCCGGCGCGCGGGAACGAGGCCGCGGCGAGAACGAGGCTTGTTGCGCTAAGCGCAGCCCAAGCCTCGTTCTCGCCGCAGCCTCGCACCCACGCGCTCGGGATTTTTCCATGGGGCGTCTTGCGCTTGCACAATCGTCTCCGCTTTGTTTGAGCTATTTTGAAAAAAATAGCTCATTAGCAGGCGCAAAGGTTGGTTTGTGATGTTAGTATGTTTGTTAGTTTGTTTGTTTGTTTGTATGTATGTCTTGGGTTATGTCACACCAATCAGATTGCCTCTAGTATGTACACCGTGTACTATGTCAGCCAATCAAATTTTCGCTTCTAAAATGGTATTACTGAAGGTCAAAGAAGGGCACTTGACATGAATTGAAAATCAGCCATCTTGAATCTCCGCGATTGTTGCCGCAAACACTAAAAGTGTAAAGTTTTGAAAATTTGTTGCTTGGGAACTGTTCTCTAATCCCGACTGGCTTGCTAACCTGGCAATATCAAGGACATTTATTCGGAAATACCGCCTATAATGTGCCCTATGCATGAATGGTAGAATGGTCTGCGGGGGATGAGACGTCCAAAAAATGTGGACTGCGGTTACGTTCATAGGTGAGCTTATACTGAAGTATGAGTATAGTTTTATTGCAAAAACGGCAAGCCGATTTCAAATAATATGATGCGGAACATGAATTGTATGTTTCAAGCCTGGGTTTCAAGAGATTACTATTTAAAATTGGATTTTTTTGTCAGACACGCTGTCTGCACGTGAAAATGTTGAACTTTGTCCTTATAGAAACTTGTCCGTGATGCATGGAGTTCAACAGAGAAAATGTAATGCAATTAATCTACAATTTACAGTATGTAAAACGTTTATCTTTCTTTGAATTAATGTGAGCTGATGTGTAGGTTATTAATTGTATGCCTCAAGCGATTACTATAAGCGAGAAGCGACTGTATTTTGTATGAGCAGTCACGTTGTGTGCACGTGCAAATATTGAACTTTGTCCTTATAGAAACTGGTACGTGATGAAATTCAACATGTTCTCGAGAAAACGTAATGTAATTAATTTATATGGTGCGTTAAAAAACGCCTGTTTAAAAAATATTAGTTGCAATTTACTAGGAAACAAGCAAAATTCATTTTGGATGCGCTAAGTTTCTGCTGGTCGACATTACAGGAAAAGGTGTTTGGTTCCAAATGTTAACCTCAACAATGTTCGTGTAAGTAATTCAATTAGCTTGAGGTTTTGAGTCGAAAACAATTTAATCTAATTAGTTCTGTTTCTATTTGCACGACTTTTTTGTGGAGAATAAAAACAGTTGTTTAAATAATATTAGTTCCAATTTACTAGGAGACTACTTATATTCATTTTTCATGCGTTTAGTTTCTGTGAAAGACTTTTCTGGTTGACATTACAGAAACAGGTGGTTCAAAGAATTTTCGTGTCACTAATTTAATTAGCTTGTGGTTTGGAGTTGAAAACAATTTAATTTAATTAGTTTGCTTCTTCCAGGCCAAAGGAACCTTTTCCACGTGTCTTTTGTGAATAATAAAAGAAACCTTTAAAAAAAGACTAGATACAAATTTCCAGGAAATAATAAGCCTTCAATTTGGATGCATCAAATTTATGTGCAGGACTTTTCTGGTTGACATTTAATTTAATACACTCATTACTGAAACAAGTTGCTCATTTCACTGGGACCGTAGTTTCGTCAAAAAATAACTCTGGAAATCCCGTGAAAAAAAGCTAGCCGAGAAACGAGAAACGGGACCCAGTTGGTTATCTCGGTATTTTTTTTGGTAGTGGGCCGGAGGATTTTAAAAACGTATATCTGCAAGCGGTTATTTGTGCGAGTTAACTTCCGCTGTTTTGTTACTTTCACCATTTCATATCATTTAGGTAATTTTCAAAATAGCTCATGCACGCAATGCGTGCCTATGTTTTCACATGCAATCGTTTCGCCGTAAGCTATTTCTTCGCCGACCGTCGCGTAGCGTACGAAACACAAAAATAGGGACTTTAAGCACCGGGAACCGGAACGGCAACGGCGACGTCGAAACCGAGAAAAGACTGGGCAGAGAACGCGGTCTTGGCACGAAGTTACAAATAAACCAGCTACAGAACCGCAACGTTTGCCAGATGTGCAGCTCGGTAGAGGCGGCTCTTTTCCGAAATGTGCTCGCTAAATGAGGTTAGGGAAATGCTTCTCATAAGCCGTGTCAATAAAATAATCAACGACGGGCAGTATATGCTCTTATACGATTTGAACACGTCCAATAAACTTGACCTGCCGTACGATTCTTACGACTGTTTTGACTTCGATGTTCTTGTGGACGATTCGTACGGGAGTCCAAAACTAATTCGTCAATTTTCGATGTTATTCTTCACTTTTGTTGAGCCACAATATTAAATGCTCGTTTAGTTTTACGAAGCGCTTCTGGTAAGCGATGTTGATTTGGCTCAGACTAATTTGCGAGCGAGCGACTCATTTCGTGACACTTTAATAACCCCAAAGAATACTCCCGTACGGCTAACTTCGATTTGCTATTCGTACGAGAGTCCGAAAACTTTCGACAGTTTTCGATGTTATTCTCCACTTTGTTGATCCACAATGAAGAACACCTTTTACCGTATGTGAGTGATTCTTTTCGATTCTTTTTATTATTATATGTTTCATTATCAATAATTTGAGTGTCTGGGACATCTAACAAGTTAAGTGTCAAGAAATTAATTCAAATTGTTATAATATATCTGGACATACATACCAGTTCTTCTCTGTTAACTAAACAACTTGTGAGCAAGGAAAGGTACTCTCAATGGAAGAAGCGTTGGAAACAAAAAACCCAATTACAAGATTTCCGTATGAATAACAATAACAAGTTTATAGCGTACGAGAGTACATGGCAATGTCAAATAAACGAGATTCCTTCGCGTAGCTGAATAAACATCGCTCACAAGAAGCGCTTCGTGAATATAAACAAACGTACAATATTATGGATCGGCAAAAGTAAAGAATAACATCGAAAATTTTCGAAAGTTTTGGACTTCCGTACGAATAGCAAATCGAAGTTGGCCATACGGGAGTATTCTTTGACGCGAAAAATGTCACGAAATGAGTCGCTCGCTCGCAAATTAGTCTGAGCCAAATCAACATCGCTTACCAGACGCGCTTCGTTAAACTAAACGAACATTTAATATTGTGGACCACCAAAAGTGAAGAATAACCTCGAAAATTGTCGAAAGCTTTGGACTCCCGTACGAATAGCAAATCGAAGTCCGCGTACGGGTGCCGTACGAATAGCCACTGCGTTAATTTTAATAAATTTGAGCAAAGAAACGTAGTTCTAAGTTTACAAGTTGTAGTGAATTACCACCTCTTTCTCAAAGAGCGTACAGAAGCACCAAATTGACCTAAATGAAGCAATAAATATCGTTTCCTATTTCTGTATAGTCTTCTTAAACAACATTAAGTGTATTATATCAAAAAAGACTGGATAAAACCAAAGAAAAATGAGGAATATGTACTCACGTTTTCACACGACGGCAAACCTTGCTATCTGACGTCGGGCCCGGGAAGAGAACGTCTAGATATTTCCCGCCAAACATGCGCAATGTGTCATTTGGGTTTTCCCTGACAGTTTTCGCGTCGCCGTTGCCGTTCCGGTTCCCGGTGCTTAAAGTCCCTAATAGCCACACACCGCCGACCGTCGAGTAGCGTAAGAAACACCTTTTAGCCACAAGCCACCGACCGTTGCGTAGCGTACGAAACATTAACAGCTCTCATCGAAGACATTCGGGACACGTTGGAGGATTTTTATGTCGCAGAAGCGAGCGAACGCAGGTCCGGAGGAAGAGGACCACAATTCAGAGAAACGCCCTAAACAGGTTTGTTAAAACCTTTTTTTTCTTGTAACTGGTCGTAACTCAACGCAAGGTTAAACGAACA
Organism: Dendrophyllia cribrosa; assembly: GCA_024195265.1. Taxonomy (NCBI): domain Eukaryota; kingdom Metazoa; phylum Cnidaria; class Anthozoa; order Scleractinia; family Dendrophylliidae; genus Dendrophyllia; species Dendrophyllia cribrosa. The sequence goes on from JAJLRJ010000002.1 coordinate 57,831,233, forward strand.
GTACACAAAATGTGAAAACACTCATGTCACTATAATTTTTGGTGCGAATTTTGTAATCAGCGTTAGCGACCTTTAGACTTGACTACGAGTACGAAATCGAGTACGAGTACGACTTTGGAATTTCGAGATTATTGTATCCCCCGAACTATTACTTTTTCCTGTTGCTGACTAACACATAAATAAACGTCATGGATAAGATTGGTGTGATAAGTAATTATATGAGGCACACGAATTTGGTTTAAAATTGTACTCGTACTCAATCTCGTACTCGTAGTCCAATCTAAAGGTCGCTAGTAATTCGCACGAGGGATTCTGTTTTCAAGAGGAACGACTAGCTGTCGATGACACAATGACAAACTTTTGTTAGTTGTCGATAACTCGATTTTTGATAGTTTGTTATCACACGCGAGCATTTAAGCTTATTATTGTCCACTACTCTAGTACTTTACAGTGGACAACTAAAACTTCCAATTTTCGCAAGAAACAAATAATGAACTTCGGGGGGTGGAGGGGGGAAGGAACGAGAGCTTGCAGCCATGTCTCACAAATTTGAATGTCACCCCCAATACTCCCCGGGGCTCCTTGCTGGCCGAGGTGTCAGAATTTGGCCAATCATCACAAAACTGGAAGCGAGTTTCAATGTCAACAAACATGTAACAAGACGGGAATGCTTGCTGAGAAAAACTGTGCACTTTTTGATTGAGTTTACTTGCCGTGTGCCACAAAAATATAGAAACAAATAGCGAAAGATGTAACTTAAAATGTGGTAAATCTCAATATTTTTGAGTCAATTGTGTGGTTCTAGAAAATATCCATACCCCCCCCCCCCCCCCCCCCCATGGAAGATCACAGAAATTCCGAGGGGGAGGGGGGTCTGAAAGCGCTAAATTTCCGAGGGGTTAGGGGGTTACACGAGCAGTTTACTTTCCAGGGGGTTCGAAATCGTTTTGAAAATGTGCAAATCGAAAAATACTTACGTGCTTCTTCGATTGCCAAAACAGTTGAAACTTTGACAATGAATGATTCGTTTTCATATTTTTCTGTTATTGTTTGGACTTTGGATATGGAAGACAGCGCTTCGGAGCAGCATGATGCAGATATTGGTTCGATATGGATTACAAACAAACAAAATGGCCGACCACAAAGTTGTCCCCAGTCCCCTCGCATTAGACGTGAAGCGACGTAAAGTGCATTTCCGTTCACTGTTCATTCCCGCAAAATTCAATAAAAGTAATTATACCTTTTTCCTAGCGTTATTCAAATGATGTGCCTGCAAACAGGCTCCCTAGTGAAAGTGTGTGAAAAGAAAAAGAGCGACAGTTTTGCTCGCAGAGCCTGCTTCAGAGAAGAAAAACTATAAATGGTAAAAACCTTTCCATCAAAATTAACATAAAATGACCCACTAACTGATACATGTATTTCTTTGGCTGAGCCAAGCAAAAGCTGTAGTTTGGCCCATGTTAACTCTGCATCTGACACGTCCGTAACCAAAACTGCAGAGATCCCCGTACATCTGTCAATAATATTTTGCAATGGGTGAACAACTTACACAGTTTGATGCTGATTCCTTCTTTAAAATTGCAGCGGCGGCAGCAAAAAGTTAATAAAATATTATGCAAGTTTTTACCATATCCCGTAGGCCAAATAGCGAGGACATTGCTACTTGAAGTAAAGCATCGATCGCTTTGCTTTCTCCAGGTCTTATACTCAAAGGAAAGTTCAGATATTTCAAGAAATTCTCACAGGCTTCATGAATAGAACCTAAATTAAAAATTTTTGTGTTGTCTTGTCTTGAACGCGATGCTTGCAAAGAATGATCACATCATCACCGGATTAAATCCACTAATCAGCATTTTCCACAAACTTTTTCATCGGAGACATTCAAATTGGTGGGATATCACCGTAAGCTCTTGTTCCTTTCCCCTACCCCCTCCCCCTCCCCCTGCTCCAAAACCCGCGCCCAAGCTTGAGAGCTTGCCTGCAGGCTAAAAGAATGTCGCTTTGTTACCTTGTACGATGTGTAGCAGACAAATTGGGAATCTGCTCCTGTTTTGGCATTTAGTTTTGATAATATTATGGTATTCGTATTAGCAATCGCATCAGGCCGATTAAACTAATTTTAGGGTTAATGCTTTCAGAAGTTGCAGAAGCTGGTGCCACTCGGGCAGTATCTGCGACTTCTGAAAACACAGGTGATAGAGCGATTTTCGTATGACCTTGAAAAACGGTTCGGAGAGTGTTTGCGATTTGTTTTATCCGCCAATGATTGAACAGACCGAAACAAAAGCCTCGTTTCGTTTCCCGCGTAAACAACCCTAATATGGCAAATGCGCTAGTTCGATAAACCAATCGGAATGTCGAAAACAGAATGACGTCAAACAGAATATTGATTGCACGATTTTCAGAAAGTTCTTGGACAAAAGATCAAATGTGCTGTGTTGTGCGTGTTTTCGAAAATCGGTGGAAATTTAATGGTGTTTTTTGTATCTGTGCTTATTTCAGAGGTCTTTCTCATTAAATAGCCAAGGTAGTAGTCTTTCGTGCTTCGTCATTTTATCAGGAGTGAGTTTACACCTCCCTCTTCCTCCAGCTTGACAATCTCTGGTCTTGACAATCTCCGGTCGCGATGAATTTTTCGCAAATTGTTCGAGCGGTATTGTAGCATGCGCGGTTTTCGCGTGCACTGACTGCAAAACTTCCACTTACTGCATAGTCTGCCAAAATCTGGTACCTTTTTTGCAAGGGATAGGCTACGCCAGAGTTGTAAAATCCTTCACGAGTATTTACTCTCCAGTTCGGCATTTTGTTTTTTCGAGTTGCGGATAAAAGCGGAAAATTACTTTTTTTTGTATTCAACACGTTGCATGTTCGATAAGCCAATCAAAATCCGCGCGCATTTGACTCTGTTCGATAAACCAATCTAATGTTTACTTTTCGCGTTCGTTTGTTGTTTTGGCTCTGTACGCGCGTTCCATTTCAAGGTCATACGAAAATCGCTCTATTAAATAGTTAAACTTAATCCGTAATTCATGCAATTACATGTTTATGATACAGGAAGCAAAATTACGAACAAGAGGCTTGGAGTAGCCTATACTCATGCGCATGCGTAAGAAACACAAGCCGATTGTTTTTTTTTTTTTGGGGGGGGGGAGGGGGGAATTGAAAAACTTGAAACACACACACAAAAAGTACATCACTTTCACAATGTCCAGTTTAGAAGAGAGAAAAAGAAGAAACAAAAGAAAACAGAAAAAATTTCGCCCCCCCCCCCCCCCCCCCCCCCGAGATTCGAACCTCGGGCCGCCCACTTAGAAGGAGCAGCACTTACCGAATGCTCCACTCCAGAACTACTTACAAGGCTACGGGCGAATTTATTATTTTACGGTAAACACGTGAAATATTGTGTGTCTCTGCCTCTAAAATGTAGTAGATTGGTTTTACATTTTTATGAGTTGACAACTTTTACGTTTTGAGTGCTTTTACGGAGAAACAAAAGCTTAAAATTACCTCTAAAAAGTACTTCTGATACCGTGATTACTAGTACATTGAACAGCCGACAATCGCAAACTGAAATAGCGAGTTATATAATTCACAAAGCTTGCGGGAACAAAAATCCCACAGCAATATGCGACAAACAGAATATCAAATGGTCCAATCCATCCACGAACGCATTGCATTGTCTTGAAACTTGTCCTTCTGCTTTTCAAGTGAACACACGAAGAGTTTGCATGCACAAATGTGACACAAAAAATAATAAAAATGAGAAAAACGACGCCCATTTTTTAACTCATGCGCGCATGAGTAATAAAGGTTTAAAAGTTTTTATTTTTGCTTAAAGCTGCCTGATCAAAGCCAATAAAAATACTAGCTCAACAGCCCGTAGAGAGATTGAAGAAGTTTAGGTGAGTCACAGAAAGAGCTAGTCATTCTGAACTGCTCCTGGCTTCTAAAGAGATAAGCATTTTCAAGTGTATTTTGAATGTTTTGCCGCTTTCAAAATAACAAACAAGTTCAAACATAAAGCTTACTGGCTGGATCATTAAATTACTTATTTCAGTGCTTCTTGTGCAGTGTCTAAAGTTAATTGAGTGTAATCATGCATTGTGATTATGTTCAGAATGTTAGATTAACAGGAGGACAATTTGCATAAGCATGCATGCATTTGCTGAAAGACAGAAGCATGGGTGTATCAAATCTGATAGCAGGAAATTGCAAAATTTAATAATACTTTTTTAATCATTTCCCATGCTTAACTACATGTAGACATTTCCCTATACTGGGAACTGGTTAGCTGGTTGGCTTGTTAGCTCAGTTGTTTAGAGCTCTGCACTGGAATCATGGAGGGCAAGGACTTGAATCAAGTTCAAGCCTGATTTTTTTCAGGCTTTCTTTCTTCAACTGCAAAAGCTGCCTTTACAACTGCAATGATCATGTTTAACATGTGTCCTTTTTCTTTTCCTTATTTTGTATGTAAATACTTTGTTCTTTCTGTGTTGTAATTTAGAAGCACTAAAAATATATTTCAGCTAGTGCTTTTAATTTGAGAAGGTACAGAGTTTTTTCCTGAGCTATAATGTAAATAACAGCTCCTGTTTTGCCTTATCGATTTCTTACTGATAATAATAGATCAATATTATTTTTTTGAGATATTGAAAAAAGATTGGCCATTTCTCTATGAATGTAACTGATGATGTTGGCTTGTTTTTAGAGCCTGTTTAAGCCTAAGTAAGTATAAGTTTGTTGTTGCCTTGGTAAGGAAATATGCATGTAAACAAGGGACACAAAATGCCTCTGTTCCTGTTCTTGAGACCATAGTGACTCACTATAGTAGTGATGGTATTAATCGCTCTACCTGGCTTTAATTAAACATGGTTTAATGCAGTAGCAGTAATCCATTTTTACCCCTCCTCCACAATCCCTTACTTTCCCTCTGCATTTGACCAGTCTATGGATTTACTGTATAGATACATGGATACACTGGTTTAACTGACATCTTTTGATCTCAGGATGATCACCACAATTTACAGATTCACATACATGGCACAGCAACTGCAACTGATTTTAAGAGAAAATTGTGTGATATAAACCCAGAAACTGTAGAGTATTTCATACCGGACACAGAGAACCCTGAGGATGGGGAAAAGAAAACACTCAACCTGGAGTCTTGGTATAGTCTACCTGGCTCCTTGGAGGATCCACCCTCCACCGATGTGGAGTTTCAAGAGAGAGCAACATCGTGTGTTGCTAAAGCATTGGATAACCTTTCTTATAAAAGAACAACTATTGAGAAAGGAGAAGAAGTATCAAAGGAAGAAAGGTCATGGCAATTCAAGAAGGCTCCTGATGGTATGCTTACAGTGTGTTTGCTGCAATTTAATTTATCTTGGTAACAATATTGGTTGTAGGATAAAGCTCACATGGACATGCTTTTTTTATATAATTATACTAAGAACAATTGCAAACCAGAATCATCATAGACTTTGATATGTTCTGAAGCCCAAATTAATTGATTTTAATATCTGAGTTTTTCCCGTATTGAGTACAGTGTTTTTATTTTTGTCAAAAATTAACTTTAATTATTAAACTAGCCTGACAAAAATGGTGTCTATTTTTACCCATGGGTTTTAAATAAACAAAGGGCCGTTGATTCACTCTCATTAGTTGCATAATATGCAGACTAATTAGTTAGCTAAGATTCTCTATATAAATGTGGACTGATTGTCAGTAATAATTTACACACTCTTCTGTAGATATTCATTACATGCTGGCATGCACTGCCCCGCTTACATAAAATGAAATGTTTTTCCTTACTAAAATTATGGGTAATCTATTCATGGAGCCTCCTACATGGATCTTAATACCTTAGCAGTTTTTGAGATTGTTGCCACAAGTTATATTTTATATCTGCACCATTAAACATAAGATGCATACTGAAAAACAGGATAAAGTGTTTTAAAGAAAATTGAAAAGCACAATAACCACCCTCTGGAGGTCTGTTTTCCAAAAGAGAAGAAGAGAAGGGTGCATCTTTTTGTTTGGTTTGAATAAGTGCCAGCATGAGCCTTTATTTTTGAGTTCCATACTAGGTTCTTAATTTTTTGGTGTACAAGATAATTACCCTAAACTTTTTGGCTTCGGAAGTGAAGGTTGTTTAAACTTCATTATTAGCCTTTGTTTATTTTTTATGAAAATGATGTCAAATCACTTAACGGGTTGTACTGTCCAATCAAAATATAAAGTACAAATTGACTGGACTAATAATATTCTTGGTTTTCTAATGCTGGCGCAAGGCACCAAATTTGGCGGGAAAGGCTATGCGTTTTTTTCAGTGAAATGGCGGCTTTAAGAGTTTCAAAGAGAACAAAAACAGGAACACAGTAAGAAAACTGCTCAAGATGTAGTGGTATTTAAGACCTTTCTTAGGGAAAGGAAACTGAATGAACCAGATGAATTGGCACCATGGCAGTTGGACGCATCTTTGTAACAGTTTCAATATAGTTTACATACTGATGCATACTTTATTTCCACATCCCATAAGGGCTTTTCAGCGAAAATGTTACAAAAACAAAAAATAAATTGTTAAAATATTGAAAATATTCAAATATTAAAAATATAAGAATACAAATGAATAGGAAAAACACAAATGTTTGCAATAATTTAGTTATCATAAAAGAACCAGTTACAGAGAGATTTCTTGAAGTGAGATACAGATTTACGGGATTTCAGGGAAGGTGGTACAGGGCTTGAAATAACTATCGGGCAGGCGCCGGTCACATTGTCCGGTCAAACACGTTTTTGCTCGGACAAGACCCGATTTTGGCCGGTCAAATTTAAACAATCTTAACCCGTATTAATATTGACCCCATTTGTAAGTTATATATATCTGTTAACGGTTTTAGCAACGGCAACTCATAACAAGTCGGGTTGAAAGTAAAATTTGCAAGTTTTAGTTTTACTGCTCTTATGTCCTGTTACATTGTAGACGCAGTCACGCATTCGCGGCAGGTGGAATGCAAGATCCAACCGCATCGTTAAGGTTTAGTTAAAACTCGACAAAATCGCTTACAAAAAGTAACTACTTGATCATACAATAGAGCAGTTTTCAATTGAGTGTCGTAAAACCAAAACCAAAGTAATTACTCTGACCAATCACAGCAGTCGTAAACAATCCAATGAACCAATCAGAGCTCGAAGCAATTACATGTCGCGGGCGCCAAGCGCGGGAAAACGCGTGCGAGCAAGTCACGATTGGTTTTGGTTTTACTTCTGATTGGTCGAGAAAGTGGCGCGAGATTTTTTAGCCAATCACAAAGCGTAGCAATGCAAAACCAAAGCAATTGTGTAATTACTTTCGACAGTCAATTGAAAACTGCTCTATTACATTTTAGCAATTAGCGCTTTGCTTCTACATGTACAACTGAGTACAAACGTTACGGGCACATAAATCATCATCATCATACATAGTGATAACAGTTAAAATGTAAACAAACAGCAAGAAACGGCTAAATTTACTGTACTGTTCGGTTGAATTCACATCGCCATCCTGACTTCTGAGGATTTTAAAATTTAGGAGCACTGCTTCTATTAATTGCACATCGCCATCCTGACTTCTGAGGATTTTAAAATTTAAGAGCACTGCTTCTATTAATTGCATGTTGTTTCTACGTATAAAATGCTAGCAGTTCACTATTTTTCTTCCGTTCAGAAGAATTGAAAGACATAATTCCGTTTTACACACAATGTCGAGCAAGTTGCAAACAGCAGAAAGCTTAGTAACCAAGCATCTGTTCAGGGTGTGCCGGAAGTGATGTACTAATTTGCTCTTTTTAATTTTTCAGCATGATTACGGAGGAGGCCTTTGCCTGGGCCGTTTGGGGTGGATCCAAATAGAGTTTTAAACTTTCTACAACTGATATGCACCTTGCTATATATTTACAAATATATCTCAACAACTGGTGACAACCGGATCTAGAAAATAAAAATATAAACCAGCGCGATATTTACATGTCATGATCACACTTGGCCAGAAAGTGTTCAAATGTGCAAAAAACAATACGATAACAGTCGAATACGCTTACAATACATTTAACTGAAAACTATAAAATACTCTTTAAGCTTTTCGTGTTCTGATCTTCGTGACAATCCACCTATTAGTATAAAATATTTGCTAAACATATAAAACAAATCAGTTCAACGGTTGCTGTTTAGTGTTATTTACATTTTACATTTTCTGCGTTACACGCATATGTAACGCAATGAAAATAATCGTATCCGAAATATTGATCTGCCGGTTGAAGTATTAACATCATGGGGCTTACAACACAAATTTATAGTTAAGATAGTAGTATTTTGATCCATAGTTTTCTTCATTTCAAACAGAAAGTAATAAATGTTGAGTAAACATTGTGAATTGGATGTTTAGTAACTTTATACCCGGGTTTATATCAACACGCACAATATTTACAGACGCGGCGAAACAAAGACAAGCTAATTTACATCCCTTTTGCTATATTTACAATCACTTTGTACTCTCAAAGTTACAGTTGTGGAGTTTTATTAGAGCAAGAGGGTGGCCTGATTAGTTAGACTCTAGGGTTTTTAGCTTCTAGCTCGCTTTTGTTTGCACCAGATGTTTATACGCGGGTTATTCTCAGCACAGCGGGGCATGCGAGCGCACTTTCTTTACACTTACAGCAGCAGCTGATTTCCGGTCGCGACTTGGTGACAACTGAAAAATTTTGCAACTAATGAACTATCACAGATAATTTTTCAAGCTTTATACAGTTGTACATTCTCTTTATTTTTCAGGAGCAGTAATTTTCATCATGAATATCAATGCCTCATTTTTTTTTCAAAACGCAAATGACCGGACAACATGTCCGGTAATCCAAGAATTTGTCCGGTCATTGCTCGTTTTTGACCGGACATTGTCCGTTGACCGGCCGTTATTTCAAGCCCTGTGGTAGAGAGTTCCAGGTGGTCACAGTTCTATAAACCAGAGTCTCCAGATTACCGGTTTGTTGCCTACACCACTCAGCCACTGAACTGGGCATCAGACCAGTAATCTGTAGACCCAGGTTTAATTCCTTGCTGAACTACATTTTGCAGTCATTTCTTTAGTTGTGTAATTTTCTGTTACAATTTTTCTCTATATTACATTTTGTTATATTCCTAGACTTCCATTCAACCAATTAAACAGGGACTTCCATTGGTTGATTTCTGGTCACGTGGCTTTGACTAGATTCAAATGTATCCCAAGCGTGATTCAACTGAACAATATTGTTCCTTGCTTGGGATACAACAGCACGTGATCAAAGCATGGTGGGAAGTGGCATGACAGAAGGCGGGAAAAACACTGCCAGTTATGTTTTTACTTTCGTGAATGAACATAACAACACAAACAAGGAGCCTCAAGCTCAATTTTTGAAGTTATCACATGAAGAGATACAGCAGCTGGTAAAGGGAAAAGATGCAGAAAATACAAGAAAGGCAACCAATAATTGTCCTCCAAAAAGTGTAGGAATGTAACAAAGCACTTAGTGCCAGGAGCAGCGGGAAACCAGTTAGTTTTGTTCTCCCTCGACTCCTGATGTTTCCCTCTACTTCGTCTTGGGAAACATCAAAACAAAAATAAACTGTTTCCCTCGGCACATGACATTAAGTGTATAATGACATAATTAATAATATTATATATTACATTAATAATATTATATTAAATATTACATTACATTAAATTACATTACATTATTTTTCAGACACCTACTCCTGGTTCGAAACGGAGCTTATGGAGGGATTTTATTATAATATGCATAACAGCAGAGGAAGAATTGCAGTTCATGCTTTATTGGAAAAACTATTTTGTGTGCAAGAAAGCATTAAAGTGCACAACATTGGTGGTTGCCGCTCAAGATTGGAACCATGTGTACGCAAGATCGTATTCATGCTAAAACATGACACTGATTTGTTAGAGCTACTACCTCCAGGCAGGCCATCTCCACCAAAGATACTTCCCTGGCACAAATGCCTTGTGCCTGACATCGTCATTGAGAGAAAACAAGGAACCCAACGACAGGAGATGTTGGTTGTTTCTATAAAAGCTGGTCACAAGCTTGATCAGAAAAGTATAACTCATATTAAATATAAAATGTTGCCAATGCTCACTAAAAAAGACAGTGCGTTGGGCCTGTTGATGTGTGCTAGCAAAGCCATATTATTTAAGTTTATTGTATTAGATAACAAACCTTGTCTAAAGGGAAAAGAGTATGACTTCACCACAGATAAATTTGTAAATGTGGTTGTACAAATGTGTTGCGACTTGCAATACTATATGCATTTGATTGACTAAGTGTAGGCCCATACCCCAGAAACTTTTCTTTGTTGCTTTTTTGGTCAGCACCGAGAACCAAGTGCAAGTTCATAGTGCGTTAGATCGTTCCATGACAATGGGTTAAGGGGGGAGGCCCTTAACTACAAAATAGTTGCTATGGATGACTTCTAACCGTCATACCTTGGGCTCCCTTTGGATCCTGGGTTTAGTTTTTGGCCAAGTTTGTTCTATTGGAGGTTGCCTCCACTTTTAATAGTTTATGACCATATTTGGTAAATCACGTGACCAGAACACAAAACCCCTAAAAACTCACACATCTTACATCTTCCTTCAATGAAACAAAAGCCAAAGGGTACAAAAGGTAGATTGCAATTAGATGCAAAAACTGTAGCATGGATTTGGTGAAATTCCCATCATTGAAAAAGTTATGATGTCACAAAAACTTTATGATGTCATAGCTTTTTCAATATTGCAATTATTAAAAAACCCACGCTACAGTTTTTGCATCTTAATGCACTCTACCCGTTGGCGTTGGTTTCAGCCGAGAAAAATGTAAGATGTGTGAGTTTTTACGGTTTTTGTGTTCTGGTCACGTGACTTACCAAATATGGTCGTGACTACCAAAAGTGATGGCAACCTCCAATAGAAGACGCTCAAGATATGACAGTTAGAAGTCATCCATAGCAACCATTTTGAGCCATTTTGTAGTTAAGAGTCTCCCCCCTTAAAAGATGAAAATACTTGCAATATGAGGTTTTACATTAGTAAAAGATGTGGCATACACATGACACCGGGTATAAAAAACGAGAAATCCTTTGATATGGGGTATTATTTAGGGGCTAATTCGAGCATTTACAGTAATTTTTCAACTACGTTCATTGCAAACTCTAGTGTATATAGTTACTTTATACACTAGAGTTTGCAATGAACGTAGTTGAAAAAAAAAGTTGAAACTATTTTAATCTCTTTAGCCAGAAGCGTATATGCTTCTGCTTTAGCATATAAAGTGGATGTGCAGAGTTGCACTGTATTTTGTAGGTAAGACGGTAAAAAGCTTATATATGGCCAAATGAATTGGTTTTTACACAGCACAATAAAAATGTATTTTTATTTGTCCTTTTGCTTCTTACTTGTACTAAAATTGTAAAGAAAGTTATTTGCCATGGTGATGGTCTGAGGTGGATTCCAGATAATTCAAAATAGTTGGTAGTTTTAATGTATCCTATAATGTCTTGGTGTATTCTTTACAGGCTCATCCAGTTTCTTCTTGTTAACTGACCTCATTTAATGTATTGCCAGAATACAGGGCAATGCAGTAAAGAATATTCTAACAGTTGGAACTTCGCCCCACAATCAGCACCAAAAAGACCGAAGTTATGTAACAGCATGCATCCGGCAGGCCATACCAAGAGCGTCACATCACGGTAAAGTTTTGTACGGGGATGCTCCGCCCCGAGGTCCAAACCCTTACCCTTTCATATACCGTGTTTGACAGAAAAGGTACCCCTTTCATATACCTTTCAGTGAAAATGGTACCCCTTTCAGGTCCAAACCCTTACCCTTTCATATACCGTGTTTGACAGAAAAGGTATCCCTTTCATATACCTTTCAGTGAAAATGGTACCCCTTTCATATACCTTTCATTGAAAATGGTACCCCTTTCATATACCTTTCATTGAAAATAGTACCCCTTTCATATACCTACAGAAGAAACACTGTATATTTGTACTAAACCCTTGAAATAAACTTATGGAACGACATACATGGAAAAACATCAAGCGTTACCACTAATGATGTTAACCCAACTTCATATTTATTCAAGTTCATGTTGTGGCAGGATTCAAGATACCGTCCGGGGGGGGGGGGGGGGGGGAACTCTGCAAATTTTTGGGTGGGGGTGTGCCGCTGGGACTCTGAGACCCTTAGCCTATACTAGACCATTTTAGCTGCATTTTGCAACCCTATTCTAGACTAAACACCGAAAAACCCTACCCTATCCTAGACCTATTCCAGACTCGTTATTTTCCAGAAACTCGTTCACTGTCACAGTTATTAGCTAACACGGGTCAGTAAAAATGCCATACTGCCCGCCGTACCGCGATTTTTAAATGCAATTTGCCAGTAAACCTTGTCTAGACTTAATTTCTTCACGCAACTGATCAGTTTCGCGGAAAATCATACCCTATTCTAGACCAAAGATCTCTGATAACTATACCCTATCCCAGACTAAACTGCCTGAAAACCATACCCTTCACAGCGGCACATACCTATATAGCTCATATATGGGAGTACCCCCCCCCCCCCCCCCCCCCCCCCCCCCCGGGTCAAGATACTCCACACCGTGATTAGGCACGCAAACAGCGAGTGCTTTACTTTGCGGCCTTCATAACGCCTTTCCGGTGACTTTTAACAAACGTTAACACAAACAAAACAAATATCAAAATGCAGAAGTCCAGTAAACAGTCTGTACTGCTTACACTATAAAAAAGCTGAACTCTCGTAAGCAACCGCTTCAGGATTTAGAAAAAATGTTCCATACGAGAACTGGTCGCTTACTGTACGAGAATGGGCTCTTCAACTCGTCAAATCCCTACCCTTTCATATACCTCCAGCCTCAAAAAGGTACCCCTTTCGGGCGGAGCATCCCCGTATAGCCCATTATAGGGAATTTAATGTTTAGTCATTCAAAATGATGCAGCCTTTAAAAAGTCTGGAGTTTTTCGAGTCATTTTGAAGGACTCGCCGGAGAGACCACGACTTGCACATTCTGAATCGAGCAGTTGCTGAAAATGGAGTCGAAATTACACGACATCGGCCTCACATGCTGGTTTTCTACGACTGTTGCAAACCTAGCAGCGGTGTGGGTTGATTGCTGAACCGAAACTAATGCTGTGGACCCTTGAATATGGCTGGAAAGGACTTCGCTGCAGTGCAGTGTTAAAAGATAAACAACTGAACGAAAGTGCTACCGGTGAAAACAACCGCAAATTTAAGTTTAAAACTCACCCTTGAACGTAGAAACACACCAGTTAGTGTTTTCTTGGTCTTCTTTGATTGTTTATCTTCAAGTATTTTCTCCAAATCCCGGTCGGATAAATTTGCGAAGCGGTTGTTTTCACCGGTAGCACTTTCGTTCAGTTGTTTATCTTTTAACACATCTGATATTTCCGATGTTTCAACCATTTCAGCCACGTTTCGTAAATCTTCCAAGTTCTCGAAAATCCCTAACTTAAATGTTGGGTAATTACTAGCCATTAGTGACAGCTAAATCTTTAAGTTTCACTCGAAAAAAAATCTTTTGCCGGGCAAGACATTCCACCGCCGGACAATGACGTCAGCCTGAACCATCTCTATTTCTCTATGAACCATCTATTTCTTTTTCATAAGGAATTAGCCAATCAGAGCGCGCGCTAGCATATAGCTATGTTATAATGAGACCTAGACCACTTCCACATGAGCTGCCTTCGTAGACTACTCCACATCAGAGGGCAGGACAAAATTCTCGACACGGAGGTCTTGGAAGGAGCCGGCATCGACTGGCCAACCCGACTTACAATCTCTGGCCCGATGCCCGTGCCTGTTACACCTGTAACAGCGGTTTGAAGCCGCCACCAACGTCGGCATGGCCTAGATAAATCAGTAAAACAAACAATAAGAACGAAACATTCTTAATGATCATTGATAGGGGCGGGCGGGTGAGACTAGTGTGGCGCAAAGGCCGTATGGAACTGCGCGAGAAAGTGAACGAATGTTCTCTTAATGTACTAATGGATATACAAAATAACTTTAAAATGCAAGGCTGATCAGACAGCTGAATTTGTTCAATATATTTTAATATCGCCCAATATTTCGGTCAAACAAAACTGACCTTCATCAGGGGCTAAGAAAGCTAAGTGGAGATGGAAACAAACGGTTACAATATTTAAATAGGGCTAAGATAAAATGCTAACACATGATAGGCTAATAAACAAGTAACGGTTGAAAACTAAAAACGGCTAGAAAATAAAATTACAAAAATACGTGGGAGATTAAATTTCGTCGCGTCTGTTCATGCCATTTAATAGGCTCAAGTGTATCAGCTCTGGTCATTACATATGATTCTCTGGCTTTACGGATCATGTCTCTATTGGAATTAATGAGTTCTAGTGGGATGATTTGAAGGTCGTTAATGGAGTGTCCGGTGAGAGCAAAGTGCTCTGACACGGCAGTCGGTTGATCCTGGTGTTGTTTCCTTAAGGCTTTCTCAACTGCAACACCGACGTGTCTCTCAAGTACCTACTTCACATACCAAAATGAATTCTACAAGCAGAAACAAGGAGCCGCGATGGGGTTCCCAATCTGAATTTCACCCATAGTGGCCAATCTTTATTTGGAACACTTTGAAAGCAGAGTATTGGAAACCGCCCCCACCCCTCCAGCTATGTGGTATCGATATGTTGATGACACGATGACCAAAATTCATGAATACGCAGTGAGCTCGTTTTACGATCACCTCAATGCCATCGCCCAAAACATCCAGTTCACTTCAGAAGAAAAAAAGAACGGAAGAATTCCATTCCTTGACACCTGCTTACATGTGAACCAAGACGGCTCAACGAAGGTCACAGTGTACCGGAAACTGACTCATACTGATCAGTACCTGAATTTCCATTCTAACCATCATCTACATCATTTCAATTCAATAACAAAAAAAATCATCTACATCATAAAAGAGCAGTGGTTAACACTCTGCTACTTCGAGCTCAAACCTTGGTTTCTGAAAAAGATGACCGAGGAAAGGAAATTCAGCATGTTAAGCAAGCCTTGAAGGTCAACAACTATCCAGATTGGATGCTAACAGTACCGAACAATAAACCCAGCACGAGAGAGTCCGACGAATCCGAACGAGAAGACAATATATGATTCAGTGCCATTTATCAAGGCATTTTCGGAACGCCTACAAAGAGCATTTAAATCACATGAAGTCACAATCGTCCACAAGCCTTTCAATTCTCTCATATTGCAATTAGTGCATGTTAAGGACAAAACAGAAAACCTTAAAAAGTGCGGAACAGTGTATCACATCCATTGTGAACAATGTGACAAAGGATATGTCGGCGAAACTTCTCGTTTATACCATGCGCGATTTAGGGGTAACACTTATTCTTTTGTTAAAACAATAGAATATTAGAGCACAAAAGAACGACAATACAATAGAATACAATACCATAGAATATATTAGAATACATAATTTTACCTAATACAATGAATGTGTACAATGTACAATAGAGCTAACACCCTAAATCGGGTATCATATGTTCTCGTTTATTAGACATCTATCGAGGAATTCGTCAGCTGTTCATGAACATTGCCAGCTCACGGGACACTCAGTGGATTCCAGCAAAACAAAAGTTCTTTCCACGGAGAGCAACACGTTCAAACGTCGCATGAGGGAGGCAATTGAGATCCGGTTACGAAAGCCCTCTTTGAATAGAGACAATGGTTTCCAATTAGCCAACATCTATGACACTATTTTAGCCCCCTCGAGACCCTATTGAAGATGATAGATAACCCTTCTTAACACTCACATTTTTTATTGTGGCTGATGAAGTTCGGTTGAGCCGAACAAAATATATTCCACTTTTAACTTTTATTGCGCTCTGAGTACAGAAATTATTTGTTATTTTTTAATTATGTTTCCAGAGCAGGAAAACAATATTTTTGAATTGTTGTTAACAAGTCTGTCATGTGTGCTTGCTACGGTTCTTTTCAAAGTACAATAGCAATTAACAAACGACTGCAGTTACGCAGATGTAACCCGTTTAAAGGCGCTGTTTACACTAGGCAATCATTCGTGCAACTTGTCTCGCAAGAACTAAAAACGTTGCGGTGCTGGGACACAAGTTGCACAAGGGGTGTTACACTACGCTATGTGTCTCGCAAATTGTCTCGCTCTCGACGGGAATAAACAGCGCATGGGACTGGCACGAGGTTATAAAATTGCCGCGAAATCAACATGGCATACTGAATTGCTGCGAAAGCGTTTGTGAATCATCGAGTTTTCTTTGTTTATCATTGTAAATTGCTAACAAGGTATTCTACAGCGACGGGCGTCCTTTCAATGCTTGAATTAGCCCTTTTTTTCGCATCTGTCATTCTGGGTACTGTCGTGCATAAAGCTAAAAGGAGCATTTAATTGGCTGATGCCACAAAACGTTGCGACAAACGTTGCCGGAAGCATGTTACACTACGCAACGCTTGAAAAATTCGTTGCAGCTTTGCGAGAATCGTTGCGAAAAGTAGAAACGAGTTCTACTTCTCGCAACGATTGCGGTAACAAAAAAATTCCAAGAAATGTTTTTTGTAGGGTATGTTACACTAGGCAATTTTTCACGCAACTTGTGTCGCAAAAAAATTGCGAGACAAGTTGCGAAATATTGCCTAGTGTAACAGCGCCTTAAATATGCGTCTGTTGTAAAGGCATGGCAAACTTGTTTTTCAAAAGCGCACAAATATGCAGAATGTAGACAAAAGAGAAAGTCTTGAAACAAACAAGCTGTCAACAAATAATCAATGCGGCAAAGAAACTTTGGAAGACAAATGCAAAAGTCCACTATGCGTTTCATTTTATTTCGCGCCATTAGAATGATTCAATACACTTGAAATTTACAGAGGTAGTTAGATACAAGTTTAAATTTCATCGACTAGTTTATAAATAAATGCTTCCTTAACAAACGTTTTACTTCTGAGAGTAATATGAGCATATTTCAAGCATTGGTTTTGATCACATCAACTGAAATCTAAGGAAGCAAACAGGATGAAGTCTGAAACTCAGAATGTAGTTTTATGGTACATAAGTAATATATGGTGAAAATATTGTTTCAGTTTATCAGGAAAATAGTGGCATTGACGAATTGGCAGGGACCGCGCAGCAAGTTTTCGAGTCGGGGGGGCTAAAGAAGAATGCGTGAAGGAATTTTTTTTTTTTGTGGGAGGGGGGGGGGGGGGGGGGGGGGGTGGGGCATGCTTGTGGAGTGACGGGGAATGTTATTATAACGATAAACCTATTGATTTTTTTTCCACATCTTCAGATCAGGTCTGCAAATTCACCATCACTAAATTGAAATATCATGGATTGTTATCTTATACTACTGATATCGACCTTTAATAAGTATAAATAAGCCAGAAATCCAACGATTTTACTTGAGCTGCC
>JAJLRJ010000002.1:57853751-57918751 GCA_024195265.1 Dendrophyllia cribrosa
AACTTCAAGGTGCATCAAAGAATCCACTCTGCAGAAAGGCCTTATAAATGCAAAACCTGCGACAAGTGTTTAAACCAACCCGGAAATTAAGAGGTGCATGAAAGATTCCATTGTGGAGAAAGGCCACACAATTGCAAAAAATCTGTGACACGGGTCTTGTCCATACAGTAATAAATAACATCCCTGTGAGAGCCTACTTATCAAGACTCTGATGATTATTTGGGGACAAATGAACTGCAGGATATTTAACGGTGCATGAGAGATTCCTGTGACAAGGGCTTGTTCATACAGAGAGTTTGAAAGAGGTCATACTGGGAAAAGTCATACAAATGCATGGAATATGACATGTGTTTCAGCTACAAAAGTACGTCGCACAGACATAATTATGTAAGATTCCATTTTGTTGAAGATCTCAGTTGTTGGATTTGCCACAAATAACGTCTCAGTGAAGCATATGGGTACATATGCACTGTGAGCTGAGCTAAAGTTGGAAAGAATAAAACTCTGTTGCTTGCGTTATGTTAAGATGTTACGTTATTCTTGCTTTTCACTTACGCAAACTTACGCCATATCAAAATTTAGGAGCATTAGATAACAGATTTCGATTCCAAGATGTTTGTGGAATTGCCAAATTGTGAGTCCCGAAAGCGTTTCGCTCAAAAGTTATAGGCAAACGAGGATTAAACATTTTAAGCAAGAGCTTCTGAAGCGGCCATCATGGTGCCCACTTTAAGGCACCAAATTGGCCTCGCTATAAGACGATGAAATCGGCTTATTACTTTCAAATGGTTCAGTTTTGTTTACTTTAACGGCTATTCCGAATTAGCGCGACAAATTGCATGACACATTTAAAACCTTCATAAATCGGAGGTAAAACATCTTTAGAACCTGAAACTTTCTCTAAAAGATTAAAATACTGGTATCCACATACCATTTTGTAAACATGGCATGTGAAAACCAAGAATAGGATAGTTCATATTTGATGAGAACTTAAATTGAATATATAAATTTTTGTTGTTGGGATTTGCCATAGGAAACCTCAAAGTGAGTCTAAATCTTGAATACTATGGTGATCATTTGAAATACATTTTTGAAATTCATGTGGCACAACACTTTGTGTTAGTCTCTTCGAGTTTGTTGTACCAAATTTCTTTATCAATAGAAATCCATAATCTGATTTCACTGTTAAGTGGTAGTTCGAACTGGGTTTTTTAGCAACTAAAATCCATTAGATTCATTCACATTTGGCAGCCCAAAACAGACATCACAAAAAAGCAGAATACCACTAACAGAGAGAATGGTGAGACTATGCTAGCAACATGACCTTTTGAGAAAAGGTATTAAAAACGTTTTATCAACCTCGTTCCCAGCGCTTTTCCCTTTCCGCCCCTCCCCGTTTTGAAAGGGAAAAGCGCTGGGAACGAGGTTGACGTTTTACACCTTATTTTTGTGCATCATGCCATCTGAGTTTTAATTTCAGCCCAAGCAAAAACAAAACAACAGGACACTGTTGGAAATTTGGCCTTGAACAGAACTAAAAATGATGACAGTAAACAAATTTGACCAAGAAATAGCCAGAAATGGAATGGGTGTCGGAAATTTTGGCCAGAAACAGTGAATGAAGTTGAATGTTTGCCTAGCATATATAGGAAGCAAGTCTGATCATGGGCAAGGAGACTTTTAGAGTTTACGCTTGGTCGACAAGGTCGAACTTTAAATAACAAGGTAACGGCGTTTATTTGAATTCGGTATTGTGTAACTGACTGTTAACATGAGAGAAGGTACCCAGGGGGGTACTCCGGATTTAAAGTGATGAAGATGACCGAATGGGGAAAAAAATCAATGCCCAAAAAATCCAGCAAAACCCAGAAAAATCCCCTCAACCTTTAACAAGTTTGGTTGTACTACATTCGAAACACTATGCGGGCACCACGCACGGCAACAATTCTTTACCACGAATCTTCATATTGTTTTAAATACCCCCCAAAATTCCCTTCTTCACTCAAGCCACCCACATAAATACTTGCCAAAATGTTCTTACCCTAAAAAATCCTGGAATCGAAAACTTACCCAAAAAAATCCTTCGATCTTCCCCGTTACTTAAATCAGGAGTACCCCCCCCCCCCCCCCCCCCCCCCCCTCCCGGGAGGAGGTAGTTTTATGTTGAATAAACTGCAGCGGTCATTCCACCTAACGATTCGATATTTTGTTACACATAAAATGGAATAAACGAAACGTTAACAAATAATGATAACAATAGTTACCAGGATGTATTTTTCTAGATTTTATGTTAAGAGGACTATCTTTATCGAGATGTAAAGTTCGTAAGTATTTTCGTTTACAATGCTTATCTCCGGGGGCAGGGACAATAGACTTGTAAACGTCGTTGTGTAAATGGCCAGGGGCTCCCCGGGGTCACTCCCACCGGGATGGGCGCTGATTGGTGCACTTTGTCACTAGCGTGTACTAGGCCGTTTATAGTCACCAAGAAAGTAATCTCGTGAGACAGCATGCCGTTTCAACAACATGCGCTGGAAACGATTTATTTTAGTCCCGCACGATTTACGTTGTCATCATGTATGTGCCTTGTAAATCACCGTAACAAAATAAACTAGAAGCACCGGATAATCAGCTATAAAATAATGAAACGGTCTGAAGTTAGGTCTGTCAGGTGCGGTCTCTATAATATTTTTGACGCTTGGGCGTCCTGTGGATATAGTGTCCATAGCAACCTGGGAGGCCCAATGAAATCTCGCCATGTTGCATTTTAAAACTAAGGGCGTGTTCTATTGGGACACCTCAACCAAATCAACCAAAACTG
This sequence comes from Dendrophyllia cribrosa, assembly GCA_024195265.1. NCBI lineage: Eukaryota > Metazoa > Cnidaria > Anthozoa > Scleractinia > Dendrophylliidae > Dendrophyllia > Dendrophyllia cribrosa. The sequence continues at coordinate 57,856,573 of JAJLRJ010000002.1, forward strand.
GTTTAGGTTGAAACGGTTGATCCCAATAGAACACGACCTAAGATTCAACTGAGATGGAAGGTGGGAATTGTAATGAAAATTTGACGAGAAGCGATTGAATTGTGCTCGAGTTGGACCGAGTTAGACCGAGTTGAACCTTCCCAAAGCAAATACTGAGGTAGGTGTTTTGATTCGAATAATGTTTGAAACTCCGTTTGGCCTGTACATGTATTGATACTGGAAGATTCGACTCCATTTTGAAAATTTAAAACAGAAGGGTGTTTATTGGATAGAAAATTGCAGTGTTGGTGGCATAAGCTGGTTCTGTCCTGGTGTACCGGTACACAAGGACAAAAACAAAAGACTAAACAATAGACTACGCGGACACAATACCTTATAAACAAAGGGGAAACAATGTGAAATCCCTTGTGAACCCGTACACCAGGACAGAACCCAAAAGCTTGTGTAATTTCTACTTCATATTTTAAGAGCTTATAATTTTACCTGTAATACTTATAATATGTTTTTTGTTTATGGTCAACCTAAATACAACAAGATCCGAAACTATTTACTGCATGGCAATTATATGCTGTCCCGGCTGATACACCTAATTGAAGAAACGTTGACTCGTGAAAAGTATAAACCATGAACTGTAAAGCCGATTGGGATTCTGGGATGACAGCAAATTGGCAAGCTTATGCCGTGTTTACACTTGGGATTTTTACTGCGGTTAAAGAGTTAACCTACCTAGGTAAATTTTTGGTCAATGTAAACATCAATTAATACCTCAGTAAATGCGGCAAAAGAAAAAGGAAATTTGACCATGGTAAAAGTTATAACTATGCAGGCAAGGTTTTAGCTCGGTAACCGGGGTCAAATTGACAGATATATCCGGTTTTGGTGTCATGTTATTTGATTTACCGCGAAGTTCAGATCTGCTTCGTCGGGGCTTCGTCACGTTTTATGCTATATTCTAGAGAGATGGAACAAAATAACGATAGTTGAACGTTCTAGGAGATTTTCGAACCAAAATTGATTCCTTGGCCATGACCAAGCTCGTCTTGCATGCCTGCTATTTCGTTGAATAATTTGGAGCAAAATCATCTGTTTTCGCCTCACTTTCTTGAGGTGCTGAAATAATAACAGCTTCTGTAATTGCAAGGCTTCTATTTGCTGCTCAAAAACTAAAAAGTAAAAAGCAATGAGAGCCACCGCTTTTCGGTTGATAGCGATCATGTTTAAAAACCGCGCTCAATAGCTTGTACGTCCTGCCAATTCGATTCATCATGTTTATTTGTCGGTGTTGACTGATCAACTTAGGTTATTTGAGTCAGTATAAACACTGTACAAATTTACCATGGTTTAGTAACTTGACCTCAGTCAATTTAAACCGCGGTTAACGTTCAAATGTAAACACAGCATTAGTGACATTCTATTTCCTGATAATCAAGATGTTAAAATTGATTGAGAAATGTTAGAGCATAATTTTTGCATCCTGTGTTGATATAATGTGCATTCTATGACAGACGGAGATTAATTGTCCAACTTCCCAGCAAACCTCTGGATCGCATTGTTCATGGTTTATGCTTTTCACAGTGACAACGTTTCTTCAATTAGGTGTATACATGTAAAGCTTACATATGCATGTATGTCCTATATATATATCGTGTTTTAATTATTATGGCTAGGAGTTTGCTTTAAGCTTGCATTATTATCTTGAAACCATCGCCAAAAGGGATAGAAGCAAAGAAGAAATATGGACTAAACAGATAAAATAACGGCAAGAAAAGTTAAAACTTCACAAGGAGAACCGTTACGGGTGTGAAATTCAAATTTGACTAGCTAAAATATCATACTCATGCTAAAAGGTTCACAAATTCAAGTTTTTATTAGTTTTATTGTTGTCAAAGACGATGTCCTTTACAGGATTTAAGAGCTGTTCTCTGTAAGAATCGAGAAAAGTGGGAAATGAAAAATTTTGACCCCCCTTCATATTTTGCATGCAGATAGGTCTTGATGCATATGGGGGATGTCCAAAAATGACCTTTGTTAAGGATGTATCTTCCTTATTGCCATGGTAACAGTGGATGTTTGTTGGTGCCGCTTAACCCAATTTTGACCTCAAAAACTGCTGTAAAAAGTTCAAAATGTCAGAGGTTGTTTCTTAAGTCCATTACAACTATACAAATCAATACTTTTACCGGATGAAAAACCTTTATTCTAGTTTACATTTATGTATGTGGTATCTTGTTACATGAACTGTACATGAACTTAACGGTCAAACAACTTGATGGTGTTTCAGCTATTTTTGTTCACGGGGCCTGAGCCTGTCATGCTACATACATGTACCACAGTATACCAAAATAAACAAGCGGTTCCATCTTGGAAGTGAAGTGCTGCCACTTGAGTGAGTTTTAGTTTGGACGTCGTGTAGTGATTATGGTGCATATCTTTACAGCAGGGCTTCTGACACTATATCATCACCACTCCATCCATTTGAATATGATATGCTAAATTATAATTCAACACATTGATACAGTCTGCTCTGAAGTATGGTCATAATGCTCTCAATATTCGTACATGTATATCCAGCGATGTTGGTAAATTTCGCATTTCAAAAGAAAGTAAAAGAAACCGCTGCCTATCATTTCCTATATTTAGGAGAAAAAATGTGTGACTATTAGATAAAAAAAGGAAATTGGAAGGAAGAGCTCTAGAGAAAACTTGTGGATCCCATGCATGATTGGACTGAGCGCGAAGGATCGACTGAAGTTTCAAATTCCAAACTCTTCAAGTCCACATGCAGCATGCATGAACATTGACTTTAGCTTTAAGGATTAAGACTTTTTTCTCACGCACTGCAGTGTTGGGACATGACGACATTTGGAACTATTTAAATAGCTGACGTAAATTTTCAGTCAATAGCTGTTCACTGCTGTTAAAAATAACGTAGTTACTAGTAGTAATCATAAATTAAAAGAGTGTGTTCAACATATTTGTTATATTAAATTTTTGATTTTCATTTTTTTACCCTTTCGTGTATAATTAGACTTTCTTACTCATCTTGCCAAATTTCAATCCATTACGAACATCAGAAGTCATTTTATTTTAACATTTATTTCCGAGAATTTATGGCTGCCATTAATCAACCTTGTTCCAAGGCTTGGTTGCGAATCGGAGAAAATGACGTCAAAGACTCAAACATACCTCATGGGTGGAAATTATAATAACAATCAACATAGAAAATTGCACGAAGAACAAGTCCAAAGTTTTTGTTGTTTTTTGCGTGATTTTCAATACTTATTGTTATTATAATCTCAACCTGTGAGGTATGTTTGAGTCTTTGACGTCATTTTCTCCCATTTGCAACCAAACCTTACCAAACCTTGGAAGGGGAAGGAGAGCTTGCAGCGATGTCTCACGAATTTAAATATCTCCGCACAAAACTGGTTCGTAAAATGCTGATTGGTGGAGATTAAATTCGGGGATGACATTTTCATTCTTCACGCGCGTCGTGATCAAGACAAGACGATGCAACAACCCTTAATTAAACTGATTAAATTTCGAATTTAGGTTCTGTTTGTGACGCTTGCGAGAATTTCTTGAAATATCTGACGTTTTCTTTGGAACGAAGACCCGAACGGCGTCAAGGGTCGATGCTTTACTTTAAGCTTTTTTGCCTTCGAGATCTCTGCGGCTTCGGCGACCTGTCAGATGGAGACTGTGCAGAGTTGAGACCAGCCAAATTTCAGCTTTTGTTTGGCTCAGCTGAAAAACATATTGGTTGGTGGGTTGCTTTCATGTTGATTTTGATGGAAAGGTTGTAAATAATTTCTTTGTTTTCTTCTCTGAAGCGGGCGCTGAAGATACAGAGGTTCTAAAATAATATGTTGACCGTTAATGTTTTTCATGTGCGGTCATGGAATTGATCTGTAGATTCAAGGTAAGCAGAGAGAGTTTTTCGCTTTAGAAAAAGGTCCGTACGACTTGTAGAGAGTTGAAACTTGTCTCAGTCAATTTTGTATTTTTTTTTTTTTTTAAAAAAATAGAACATCGATTCACTCTGCGAGTTGTTTGAGTTGTGTCTGGAGTGCTGGACTAATTAGTTTACCAGTCTTGTGACTGTTTTGTTTTGTGTTTAATATGTCACTGTTTGATCCCAGGCTCTGAGTCAATGTTTTTCATGTGCGGTCATGGAATTGATCTGTAGATTCAAGGTAAGCAGAGAGAGTTTTTCGCTTTAGAAAAAGGTCCGTACGACTTGTAGAGAGTTGAAACTTGTCTCAGTCAATTTTGTATTTTTTTTTTTTTTTAAAAATAGAACATCGATTCACTCTGCGAGTTGTTTGAGTTGTGTCTGGAGTGCTGGACTAATTAGTTTACCAGTCTTGTGACTGTTTTGTTTTGTGTTTAATATGTCACTGTTTGATCCCAGGCTCTGAGTCAATCGGCTAAACAAATTTGGGTTAACCAATTTACAATAAATTTGAATCCTTCGTTATTTTGTAATTTTTGTGGCACACAATGAGCAAACTCGATCAAAAAGTGTTGAGATTTTGTTGGCAAGTATTCCCATCGTTTGATGCGCTTGTTACATGTTTGTTTTAGGTTGAACTCGTTTCCTGTTTTGTGATGATTGGCCCAATTCTGACAGCTCGGCCAGTGAGGAGCTGCGGGGAGTATTATTGGGGGAGGAACTCAAATTCATGAGACATCGCTGCAAGCTCTCGCTCAATCCCACCAACACCCCCCCCCCCCCCCCCCACTCCCTGAGCCCAAGAGCTTGCTCGCAGTCTATAATGGCCAGCATTCATTTATATACATGTAGGAAAACATTTTTAAGCTAATAATTTGTAAATGAGTGCGGTTTTCAAAACTTAGCATCAATTAAGACTTCGTAATGTCTTTTTGTTTTGTTATTGTTTACAATTTTTACCTTTTTGTAGCTTAAACATAGGTTGATTTTCTTGCAGGCATGTTTGATAGAAGAAAAAAAGAGAGCACGGCAGTCCAACAGTGCCCTGGAAAAACATCAACAAGACTTCACGAAACAGTTCTTCTCGGATGACATTGCAGTTTAGTAATGCATTTGGTAAGTGTTACATTGGAATGAATATTCAAGTATTTGAATCAAGGCTTTAAATTGAAACATATTTTATACATCTGTTACCACTACTTTCAGTGTTACGCAACCTTGCAAATCAAAACGACCGTTGAGTAGTTCAAGTTACTCTGCCGTCAATCATATCTAGTAGGAGGAGTTTGTATACTCCTGCGTGATCGTCTTTCGCCGAGTCATCTATAAATAGCAACTGTTCTTGGTGGAATTCAGCGATTCTACGACGATATATCGCTCTATTTCTCTCATCACGTTGTTTGGCAATCGTATTGAACTATAACCAAGAAGTCAACATAAAAGTAAATACTTACAATGCCATGTCAGAGCAATGTTTACATTCGCTATTCGTCGGAATAAAGCGCCTGTATATGTAAGCTTATGCTTGCTTTGTTTTTTTTGTCCCGTTCCTGAGATGATATAGATTTTTTTACAAATATAGCCGTTTCCGTACAGTTAATTAGCCTTGCTATTTTTTTACATCGTTTCATTATTTTATAGCTGCATGATTAGATCCTTAAAGAGCATATGACACGAAATTTTTTTCTTCGGTTTCTTGTAGTTCAATATGTATAAAAAACGATTTCACGCTTTTACAGTGCTTGAATTTTCTAAAAAGCCTTTTTTTCGCCTTCAAAATACGCGCTTTTCAGCCTAAAAAGTGTCCCGGAGACTGGGATCTAGTTTAGCCCACGCGACGCAATTATGACGTCAGTACGTGTACATCGGCCATGTGAGTTCTATAACAAATGTTGACCTCAAATCCTCAATGTTGAGCGATTTGAAGGATTCGTCGACGTAGGAATTGACTGAAGGCTACATGGAAGAAGAAGAGAAACCAGGAGAAGAAGTGTAGGTTGTTATTGGCGAGATCGAACGAATAATACGAAGAAGAACCGGTCGCTTACTCTGGGTGTTCATGTAAACAGTGCTGGAAAACCTTTGCAGGCACCCTCGAGGTTTTTGTTTTCAAAAGAATACCACTACTACTCGCTTTTGATGGCTCAGTCGAAACAATATGCTAAATTCCGTACTGAGAAACACAACAGTCTTGTTTTCGTGGCTCAGGGATAAAAATGGAAAGCCACACCGGCAATGAGGAGCGAGTGAATATGGGTGAGTAACACTAACAACAAAAATGAATACAGATCTCTAAAACACTGTTACATTTCAACCATTAGCTAGAAATACATTTGTATTATATGAAATAAATTAACCCATTACTCTGTACTAAAATATAAGCTTTGTCTCAAATTTGCATTTCACATGGTTTTCCTTTTCTTATTTTTGTTGTTTTCGGTACTTGGGGATAGTTTTAAAAAAAATTTGCTATAAAGCTGGATCTCTCTCTCTTATATCACTATTTTCCCTAAGTAAATTCCCTGTTGTTGTTGAAAAAAATAATTATTATTTTAGCCGTGTTCCACATAATATTCCCTGCATAAGGCCTGGGGCTTATATGCCACCAACAATAATTTGAACATGTAGACACAAAGGTGACAAATGATAGTTATATATATACCAATTATTATTTATTGTGCTAACCCTATCCAGCTTATTAAATGTTGAAACAAAGAGTTGTTTTGATTGAGGAAAGTTGTATGATTGAAACTCTGACTTATTTGTGCTATTAGCCTTATTTTCATCTTGTCTGTTGGAAATGAAGATTTCTCAGAGCAGCTTGTAACATGGTTGTTTTCGAATACTTGGGCTGGGACAAAACTAGACCCATACCATCTTGTATACAGTGTACATGTATATGCCACTGACCATTATAATAATTCAATTTTAAGATTGAAAGCCACTCATCGCATGGCCTGGGTATTCCACTGCACAAGCAAGAGAACAGCATGGCCTTTACACCAGGCTGAAGTGAAAGTTTTGCTTGATATGTACATGTAAATGACAATAAATAAATAAAAATCATCTTTTTATCACCCAGATACTTCTTATTTCATCAGAATAAAAAAAAAACACTCGACCTTTGGGGGACAGGGAAGTAAACTATTATGATATGAGGACATTTCACAAAACAGATGAGGAATACAGATTAGTGTTTTCTTCTATGGGACACTGCTCGAAGACAAGCATGATAGCTAAGGTTTATTTCCTGGGGATAGGGGTTTGGTACTACCAAGGGCGTTTGAATAAAAAATGACCCGTCAGGAGTTATTCTGATACCTTTTAGGGTTTTAAGCCAGAAAATATGCTGACAGGAAATATGCTTAGGGGTAAAACATGATGTGAGCCAAACTCACAAAACAGGTCTCTAGTACCTTTTAGGGGTTCCCTTCAAAATTTCTAATAATCACTACTGTCCATTTTATGTGGGAGCCCCCCACCCTATAGGGTATATGTCTGGCCAATTCTTAGTTAGAATCCATGGGTACTCCTGACCATCATGCATTACAAGATTAGGTTATGGTAAGTGTGGCCCCAGCGGTTATGGAGTTTGAGCATCATCTTTAGCTTTGCAATGGGGTGTCATGAGTATTGTGAGAATGCGTGGAGTAATTGGCATGAAAATGGAAACCTTTTAGGGTTAATGGTCCCCAAGTAAGCATAAGACAAACTTATATAGCTATTTGTCCATTTAAAGCACCCTGTAATCTTTTCTAAATATCCCTTTGTGCTATTGGTGTACTTGCAACACTGTGACTGCTGTTGTGGACACAATTCAGCAAAACTATTAACTAAAATACTCTGAAAACCATTTTGAAGGATAATATAAAGATGCACACTCAAGATTTATTCTTGTTAGTACTTTTAACACTATAAAGATTAGGACCTACATGTACAGTGTACTCCTTTGCAGCTGTAGACAACTAAATTGGACACAACTATTATAAAAAATATACAGATTTAGGCAAGGTACAATAATTTTAATAGGAAAGAGAATTGTTTGAAATCCCTATACTAATGGAAGTATCTTCTGAACCAGAATATTTTCTGCAGACAAATGAAGGAAATAATTCTGAAAAGCACCTTGTTTAGTCTAATTAAATATGGCAGTGTATACTGTTTTGTCATACTATATTTAAGAAGGTTTTCGATTTATATAATGAGTATAAACAAGATGCATGCTCTTTGGGTTTTTTATTATTTTTTAGTCTGAACCAGACCCAACATGATTAAACCAGATCTAGAAAGAATCCTCATAATTCAACACCGCACCTTCGCTAAAATTATCTCATTTCCAAGCGGGCTTCTTCGTTTGTGGATCCTACGTGAGATAGCGCTCAAAGTGTGCATGCCAAGTCGCCGCGAGTCGAGCTATAAAGAAGCAGTGTGGCATGCATGTGGTTGCTCTCGGATTCGAAGAAGTCTGTACGGTTTTGTTGGAGAAATCGAACTCAGTTTACTATACCTGTCGGATAGGAAGAAAAGTAATGCACTGTTTGGTCCGAAGTTATGAATTGCTAGAGCAAATTGTCTTTTTAGGCGCTCAAGCCAAGCATTTTTTTCCAGTCTTTCGGTCTTTCCTCTCTTTCCGCCATGTTTGTTTTCAATGTGGTGTACACGTTTTTACGTCACAGGGCATGTCACGTGACCTTTTGGCCGCGCGATGGCGGGGACACTTTTTAGGCTAAAAGCGCGTATTTTGAAGGCGAAAAAAAAGGCTTTTTCGAAATTTCGAACACTTTAAAAGCTTGTAGTCGTTTTTTATACATATTAAACTACAAGAAACCGAAGAAAAAAATTTCGTGTCATATGCTCTTTAACTACAGGATCCGTTACTTCTATTTTGTTTCGGTGGTCTTTGCAATTATACAGTTACTCCTCCTACTAGGTGTGATTGACGGCAGAGTAAATTGAACTGCTCAACGGTCGTTTTGATTTGAAGGGTCACGTAACACTGAAAGTAGTGGTAATGCATTTCAACTTTAATTTCCTTTCTATGAAGGAGCCAGATTGCCCACTTAACACATCAGAGTGGTGAAGGGAAGAACTGATTGGTTTGATTCAGTGAGGACTATACACTGTACTACGTGGTAGTTTGCCAACACATAAATAAGAAGGAATGGTTTTGGAATGCATGAGCTGCAACTGTATCACAGTAACATACTTGGACAGTCTATAAGATCAGGTGAGGATATTAATTAATTGAAGGGCTTCCTGACAAGTAAATTGTTGGTTTCAAGTGCTTTGAAATGGCTCGACTATTGTTTGTTTCACCTGAAAATAGTGCAAGTTGCCAGTTTCATTGCTTTTAAACCGCTCAAGTTGTTTGTTTCAATTGAAAATAATTCAAGTTGTTGGTATGATTGCTTTGAAATTGCTCAAGTTGTTCATTTTACTGGAAAATAACAGAAGTTGTTGGTTTCTTGTCAAGTAAGTCAAGTGTTGGTTTCTTTGCTCAAGTTGTTTATTTCACATGAAACTAAGCTATTTGTTGGTTTTTGCATTCTTACATGTATAATTACTGTTTGAGAAATGAGTGAATGACTCTCGCTCTTCTTTGAATTTCATAAGTGATAGCAAATGTCGAGTGAAGGCTGTATCAGTTGAATAACAGTATGATGTCTTAATTTTTTAACTTTTCTTGTGAATAACTTTTCGTTTATTCAATTGGTTGTGTTGCTTACTCCGGTCCAAGTCTTTTTCTTCTTCAAACTCCCTTCTTCCCTTCTAATAAAGCTCCCAGGAGACAGAACTGCCTTCGGCCGGCACCATTGGCTTTCCACCTTTAGATGGTCCGTTCAGTGGCATTGGAAAAACAACGTCAAACGGAATGTAAATTGCTCTAAAATACTGTAGGTTTAAATAAAATGGTATGTGACTGATCTTTCCAATGAAAAGGTTTTCTGGTTGAGATTTTCAAGCCTCTTGCTTCCTTTGATTTCTTGACCACCTGTCACAAATTCATAGTGCCACACGTGCTGTAGTCGGGACAAATTTGTTCCTTTAAACCACACTCACTGCTTAACACATTAATAAGTGGCCATATATGGCTCACTGCATAGGGCTGGTTTAAGCAATGTTTAGGGCCCGTCCGGTGATGGAAGGACATTGTAATGTCTAGAAATCTTTGAGTCTCGGCACCTCTTTAAAGAACTGACAGAGATACATGTATGTCCTTGCTGTGCCTCGGCTCAAAGTGCTTTTTAGTGTTCAAGGTGAAAATGGACCTAGGTGGACAAGACAAGCTGGGGGGAAAGTTTGGAATCACTTTGGATCAAATCAAAGGCTCCTGTGAGCCAACCCTTGAATAAGAAACTGGTAACGTTAATGCAGTATTGCGTTTTTTTTAATTGAATGTAACGACTTTTGATGAATGAAACAAAGAAAAAAAACCCAGTAATTTTCAGTTCAAAAAAAAAGAAGGAAAAAAAAATGTTCCTGGCAAAATCAGAACCCGGATCCTCTGGGCTTTAAGGCGTCTCCAAGACCGCTTTGCCATGTAGGATAAGCTAATTACCGATTTGAAATTTTACTATTTCAAGGTATTTTAACAGTAAAATTGTGTGTCTCTACAGGGCTCGAAAAAAACAAAAATTTCAACTTGTCCTTTGGGCAAGCAAGTCTTAAGTTTTACTTGCCCAGACAAGTTTGCATAAAGTGTCACCTTAACCTTAGTTCATGAGCAGCTTGTCCATATCCTTGCCCATCGGGCAAGTGTGTGGGGAAAGTTACCTGCCCGACACAAAAATCTACTTGTCCTGGACGAGCGGACGGCACTTTTTTCGAGCCCTGCTCTATTGAAAAATCCATTTTAAGTCTGCAGAATGGTTTAAAGGCTCTATTTAGTAAGTGACTTTTGATGTAACATCAAATTCTCTCTGTGTTTCTTGAGGTTAAATGTATTTACTGTAACTTAGTTAACAACGAGGAGCAAGCATAGCCGTGGCATTCTGGCTTGTGTTTGTAGCGTCCCCCACTCAGTTTGAGTGTCTCCGGCATTTTTTGGCATTCCCAGTGTTTCCCTTAGCATGTTGGTTGGCTTGCGTTGCGGCCAGGCGGTCAGCGGTTTCCTGCGGATGTATTCCCACGTGCGTAGCTTGTCTAATATGCCTTCGAGCATTTGGCATGTGTTGTTTCTCGTGTGTCTAGCAGTTTATCATAAGTCACTTAGGACTTTTTCCAGGCAGCCCTTCAATTGTTAAAGGGGCTATGTCACCATTTTTAGTGTTACTTTAAAAAGTCAAAAGACGTCTTTAAAACAGTGGAAACCCAAAAATAATGGTCCCGTTTTGTTTAAAAATATTCTACTAGTGCTCTAAGAGTAAAAATACGTCTCTCAGGCAGCAGATGGCCAGGATGGAAATGGATTGCATCTTGAAAAATTTGGGCTAATTTTTTCAATTTTTTTTTGCTTCTGTGTTGAAAAACTCGTTAAAACTCTGATTATGGTTTATTTTCTCTTCAAAAGTTCACTTGATATCTTCCTCTTAGTGTTCTATAAGCATTTCACATAGGGTAAAGATACGTAGTTTAATTTTGAGGCAGTTTTGACCCAGAACCTCAAAATCACTATGACAGAGCTCCTTTAAAATATTGTGCTTACATTAACGAAACGCCATCCATACAGCTGTATGTCTTTGCCAAAGTCAGATGTTGATGTTGATTTTCTGTCCTTTCCAGAGGCCTCTTTCCAATTTGTCTTGTGAAATTTTAAGTTTTTTACTGAAAAGAGCCTCTGTGGAAGAGTGGAAATTGTTGTTGGCTGATCAACAACCATGGCTCCGTTCTAGTGGATTTTTTTCTGTTTTCAAAGGAGATTTTGTTACTTGTTCAACAGAGAAGGAATTGCTCTGGTGTGTGGCATTAGGTGTGATAGTCTCATTGGTTATTAGATTAACTACACTGTATAGTTCAGGTTTTACACAATGTTAATGCTACATTTTTCTTGTAAAATGAAAAGTGTTTTGATTTGTATGAAATCAAACGAAGCTACATGTGTAGTATGGCCGGTCGCCTTTCCCTTTGCAGTTGTACATATTCATTTAGCATGTCATAGACATGTACTATATTCGACTGAACATAGTGAAAGAAAAAAGAATGAATAATGAGGCCTCAGGACAATAGTTCAAACAAAATTATAGTGGAACTAAAAACAAACATTTTGTTTCTTCAGATTGCATGAATTCTACCAATGTATAATATTACGTGTGCAAACTAGAAAGGGTTACACTTGTATTTGCCCACTTGCGGGTACTTGAATAAAAAAACACACCAGGACAGTGGGGACTAGGCAGAATATGGGGACATTTTGGCGTCCCCACAAAAATGTCCCCAGAAAGTGGTGTTTAACTGTGACCATACCTAACTTCTGCATTTATAATTATGCTGCCTGTTTTAAGACGCTGATTTCGTTATTTTTTTTTCTTAGTACGTGTACTTACTTGTACCTAGAATATATGTAACATACTAACCATACTAAAGTAATAACATACTATTTTGTGCATGGTATAAACTTCTGGGGACTTCTGCGAGGTCCTCATTAGTTGGTATGAAAAATACACAATTATTGCGTCCCCACAAAGGGGAAAATTTTTTCTTTTGAGAATTAAGATTTTTCATTATTTGAAAAAGATCAATAACCCTCTCAGAAATCCAAAAATTACAAACTAAGGTTACAGCAAGGAAAAGCTTTCGTGTGAGTTATTGTTAATTTTTCTGTAACAATTGCTTTTTTCCAGATAGAGTTGTTTTTCCTCGGGAAGAGGTGATCTGTTTGTCTGGACTCTGCCCTTTGACCTGTCCAGCATAGAAGACCCTACCAGGAGCCTGATAATCTGTGGACCTGCCCTGTGACCTGTCAGGTGTGTGGCAAGTCTGCTGGAATGTTTGATGTAGCAGAATTTTTTTGTTTTGTTTTTGTTTGTTTGGTGTTGTTGTTCTTTTCTGGAGGGTGAAGGGGGGTCACTTTTAGTTCACTTAGAGATGGTTTCAGGTAGAAGTCGATCTTACTGTATTTACATACTGAAGAACCCCCCCCCCCCCCCCTTACATCACATACAGCTGTAAACACCAACAATAATAATAATATAATTAAAGCCACTTGAAACTCATTACCAATCTGAAGTGACAAAAATTAAAATTTATTTGTTGATTTCCAACAGGTAACCATACAATAATTATTACCTGCATCATCTGCCTCTGATAAACAAGTTCCATCTGTTATGCAAGACCAAATTGACTTGATATGTAGAAGGATCCTTTTTACAGATCTCACTCTCTCTCTCTCTCTCCATGTTGCTTGGAAAGCATCTTAGCTTCTAATGTACTGTGTAAATTTTTGTGTAATGCTATATGAATTGGAGAGACTAGCTGACACGCCCTGACCAGGAATCTCTCTATAGATAGGGTCTCACATCCATATTAGCACCCACAGAAATGAGAGTCCCGTCGGACTCTTGTTCTAAGGATTGTTTTAAATCATTATTCAGGTATTAAGTAAAAGCTATAATCGGCCAAAAATGTAGTATACACGCCCTTTATGCAAGAAAACCTTTTATGATTATTGTATTAAACTCTTTCTACTTCTAATGATCAGTGTGTGGATTAGAAACTTAAAATTGTGCTTGCTTTTGAAAATTTATGCAGTCATGTTAAATTTAATAAAGTTTAATTGCCTTATTTTTAAATTATTACATCCCATTTATTCCTTAAAGCAATCCAAACCTTGGTCCTGGAGAACGTCCCACAAGTCGGTTTGTGTGGAGCCTTTCTCGTTAAGAAAGTGAATAACAAATGAGTTTTATAGGGTAGCAATGTACGGATGTTCTATGTCAGATTGTTAAGAAGTTCAACAAATCCATGGATGCAGTGAAAATAAAACACAAGAATTTTAATGAAATGCTCACCACACCTTTTAATTAAATTTGTAAACGTTTTACTATCTAATTGAAGTATGACGTACGATAACTGTTTGTTTTGAATGAAATGTTAATTTATTTGGGACAAAAGAGAGGATAGGAGTTAAAGATGTTGTTTGCTTTGCTAAGAGGTCTCAAAAGTTTGTTGTTTTCATTGTAGATGTTTTTTTAGACTTGACCTCAACTTAACACCGTAGTTTTCTGAAATTTAGGTAAAAAAAAATTAAATACCGTGTGTATTTAGTGTGTATACGTATATAGAAATAAGGAGTGTATTCCGTTATTAACTTTTCCATGCTGTAACCTTTGTAATTTTTGGATTTCTGGGGGAGTTGTTGATCTTCTTCAAATAATAAAAAATCTTAATTCTCAAAAGAAAAAATTTCCTCCTTTGTGGGGACGTAATATGTGTATTTTTCATACCGACTAATGAGGACCTCGCAAAAGTCCCCAGAAATTAGGTATGGTCACAGTTAGACACCCACTTCTGGGGACATTTTTGTGGGGACGCCAAAATGTCCCCATTATCTGCCAAGTCCCCACTGTTCTGGTGTGTTTTTATATCCAAGTACCCACAAGTGGGCAAGGACAAACACACGCACACACACACACACACACCCAATAAAAAGAAGAACAAGAAGAAAAACAAAACAAATCCGGAGCTTCATTGCCAAACAATTTATTGTCGTGTGCGGTCGTATCTTGAGTTCTGCAAGGAGCCAGAGGATCCAGAGGCCTAGAAAGCTCCCCTTTTGAAGCATCTGCAGTTATTAATGGAGCTTGCTGTCGCGGTGTATTCTTGGATTAGCGTGTGCAATTTTCGTCTGTCCGTCAACAATGGGGTGGAATAGGGCCGTTGACAAGGAGGAGCTCTGAAATAATTCGCGAACGGGCCCAGACGTTTTTCAGGTATCAGGTTCTTCGTTCCAACAATTTCACTCCAGGATCACCGCTCAAACCGACAAAGCAAAAGACCACTTTTGCTATTAAGAGTGGAACTATTCTGGAAAGTACAGTTGCGCCATCTCTGATGCTTCTTGTCATCCCGTTCATTGATGTCGTGTCGTGTTTGCGACTCGCCTGATCATGCGATGCTCATGTATGCCAAGCGCAAATACCCAATTCCTTCTATGCCGTCTTCATCTTCTGCAACCTCTGATCAGACCTCTTGACTACACGCGCTCCTCGTCATTTCTAACCAAGTTAGAGCGTTTAGCGTGCCACATTTTTAGACGCTAAACGTCCCGTACATCCTTAGTTTAACGTTGACAATTGGTCTAAATACTTAGAACATTACCAGGATCGATTTTCTGCTCTACGGATGGCTTATCAATTAACAATCTGACGTTCTAGCTTTCCCGAAGGTTCTTCAGTGAATAAAGTAAAGACCATTTTCTCGATCAATTTTTCAAATTACGTCTTCCTGGTACCGACCGGCAGTTGAGTTTATAAATGCCATCCATCACATGCACATCACACATCACATCACGTGCGTGGTATCAGATGAAAGTCACGTTCAAAGTTTAAAGCTTATAGGGCAAAACTTAGCCGAAAGATCGCTGCTATTATAGACCCATTATAATAGCCCAGAGAAAACTGTGGACTATAAACTAGAGTAATGGGAAAGAAACCCTCGAAGCAAGCACGGGGAATAAAAATGAACTCAATCCATAGATATGTCGTTGAATTCGGAATTCAAACCCGGGCCATATTGGTGGGAGGAGACTGAATGCTTTCATTACTGCTTCAACCCTGCTTTCCTGTTTTCACAGGCAATCCAAGTTAACAATACATCCACAACAATATCTACGCTTGCAGAGAAAGTAAATACAATACATTCACAGCTGGTAAATACAACTGATCAAGTGAAAACGTTTGTAAGTAGCTTCTCAAAGTATCCAGTACAACTAGGACACATCAAGAAACAACAAATAAAACGTAAGCAAGGTCTTCTTGAGACATTTACAGTCTTTTTTTTTCGTTTTCTGGTGATTGCATTTACGTACCAACTGTGAATGAACTTGCAAGTTTTCTGCTTGTGCAGATTTTCCTGTGCACCTATATTTTGCCAACTTAGACTGTCTGTGTTAAACAAAAACATTATCTACTGATAGAGCGATCATGCCGTAGTGTTGTTTAATTAACAAATGGACTCCATTTACTGATTTCGCCGTGTGTCTGTTCACTTATAGACAACCGATGTCTTCTGTGATCTATAACTGAACAAATTAACGCACGGCAAAATGAAATCATGACTGTCCGAGGATTTTTTTCTAATTTCGGCATTTTCCATGTCGTCAACAAAACTACTTTTCGCTTCGGTTTTGTCTTTTTCTTAATTGTGTCAATAGCTTCTGGTAAACATTTGTTCGATGCCTTCCCTTGCCGGCCCTTTTCGGAATAATCTTGTCAACATTTTCAAAACTGTCCGCCATGTTGGATGAAACAGAGAAAACAAATTCTCAATGACGTCAGCTGCGCGTCTGAGATCATAAGTAATGACCAATCAATATAAGGCGTAGAATTCAGTATATTGTATAATACTAGGTCTCGGTGGCATTAAAACGAATCACGTAGCTATACTTTAATTTGATGGCTAACTTCTTGATATAACTAAAAAATCAAAAACAAAAAAAGAAGCAAGGTAATTGAAGATATCGGTTTTCTTTTACTACCTTGTTAACCGCTTTAATATCAAAATACTACTTTTTGGTTCATAAAGAACAACTTAAAAAGTTTCTAGGAAATCACTGAACGCAACTTATTGCCAAACGATGCCTTGTTTACCATTTATACTTCTGAAGCAAAACCCAAACTCCAGCTATTCGTTAATTTTTGTATTCAAACTATGTATAAATATCACGTTTTTATACATTACAAATTATATTTTAGAGTCGTTTAGACAAAGTTGCTTTGTTATTTCACACTGAAGAGCTGACGGCTATGAACAACGTTTCAAAAACTGTTCCATTCACGGTAACGACAGCTAGCGGCTACCGCAACATAATAAATAAATCAGCTTAAATTCAATATAGTTCTTCCACCAGTCAGCAATACTGACTACATTTTCTTGGTATCCACAGTAGATTAGAAGCACCCAACGCGGTTTCGGTGAAAAATCTGTTTGGAAGGCCTTAGTCATCTTGAATCGTAATTGATTAGACTGAAAGCTCGAATTTTCTTTAGCAAAATGTCGCCTCAAACTTTCGTATAAAATGATGGGAACGTTTAACACCTTTTGTTTTCGGATAAATAAAAATGTCGTTTTGGTTACAAAATAAGGTCAGCTAGTAAATTCGTGGAATAAGAATCCTTTTCCTAACAAGCTGTATTATTTAGCTTTCACGTAGCTTCCTCAACTCAGTCAATGATCTGGAAAAACAGCACAAACACCATTCCAAGCGTTTTCCTAAACATTTCTCGTTAAGCGCCCCTGAGTGGATCTTTTCATCCTTAGTTAACGATAAAAAAAAACATTCCGAATGCTGGTTGAAACTATACTCGCGTAAAAATACTTCTAAGTCCCCTTTTTGCAGATGTCAAGAGAAGAGTGTTAATGCTTGATCACTTCGATGTTCAAGTGCTAATGTGCTGTTCTTGCTTCCGTGGTAAAACGCTACGATAAAGCTACCAAAGAAGAATTTGCTACTTCGCCAACACGACAGATTAACTATACAACAGCTTCTCCCTTGTTTTGCTATGAGTGAGGGATGCCAGACTGAATGTCACTGATGATAACAACACGATGATTTTTCGTGTCCTTCCAGCAGAAAGAATAAAATGGTTATTAAATCTACCTTTTTCCTTGGTTCAGTAAAGATCTCAACTTCTCTGATCAGCTATAATGTTAGAAAACCCTCTATTTCGATAATATTTTCAGTCAACGTCTATTGAAATCCTGCTTTTAATCGTGCAAATTCGTTTCCTGATCCAAGATGGCTGACACGGCCTTACGGTTTGCAGTGGTGAAATGTTTTATCTATTTTTATGACTGGAAGCGGTGTTGCTTACAAGTGACAAAAAAAATTGAACGGCCTATTTCTGTGTTGTTAGATTAACAGCTTTTGTTGTCTCATGAATAACACCCCATGAAGTATTTTAAATAATAGATCTTTTTCGACTATTTAGCTCGAGAAATGAAACTTATTACGAAGACGACCTAAAACGTTGTTGCGTTTCCACGACTACGTACACATAGCAACAAGGTGTTGTTAACTTAGAGTGACCAGTTATGGACTATTTCACATCCAGTATTAAAGTGCCTATGAAATGAATTTTTTTTCTTCGTTTTTCATTAGTTTATTATGTCCAAAGAACGAAAACAATAATCATTTCCCGAGGAAAAGAAAGAAAATCGGTTTTTTAGCCCCTCAAAGATGCGTCACTTCGGTTGAAAAGTGGCTCCAATTTTTGGAGAGCCTGGGGCGAGTCGGCGTGCGTGATGACGTAAATTACGTAAATAGCATGACACATTGGTTTGTTTACGCTATAATTCCCTTGGAATCCTTTAGCGTGATGGTCATTTTGCCAACGTTTTTGGCTGTACAAATGTCAGACAGCGCCTAATTTGTTTCTTTACAGTCCTCTGAAGGTGAAGAGGATCAGTTTCGGACCGCTCTTGATCAACTGAAATGATCGTGTCGCTGTCCACTGTAGTTTTGCCGTAGCGAGACGAACCGACTGTGCTGCTTGAGCGAAGGAAGTGAACATGAAGAAGACGGACTTTGATTTAGATTATTGAACGTGAAAGGTATACATTTCAGTAGCACAGCGTCTCAGTGGTTCGCCAGTTGAGTTGTAAGCTTATTGAACGCAGAGGCGTTTTTGTTATTTCTTTTTAGTGGCTCGTTGACTAGCGTTTATCGAACGCGAACGATATATTTGTAGTACAAACAATCATGATATTAGCGCATTAGCGACTCGGCCGGTCTTCTCTGAAGTTCATTGATCGCGCGTCGAGGTTTTGAACTTATTTTATCGGCTTGGCAATTCGCCCGTCTACTTAAAGTTCTTTTTTCAATGCGAAGGATATGTCTTGGCGGCTTGCTAGTTGAAAGTTTCTAAATTATACTGATATGTTATGCATATCCGAGGTGGTGTTTTTCAGGTGGCTTGCTGAATTGAATGTGAATGGTGTATTTTTAGCGGCAAGGCGTCTTGATAGCGTATTTATTTATTTATTTATTTATTCAAAATGTTTAATATGCTTCTTAGTTCAGTGTCTTGCCAGCGATTGAACGTTTCTGGAAATTTTAACCACTTGGCGGCTTGTAAGTGAGTTCAAAGTATCGTGTTTTAGTGTTTACATTTATGTCTGATTTATATTTCATTGTATAAAAATTGAACTGATCGAACACGCAATGATTCAGCGACGTATTTTGTTCCGAATAGTCTTACGCATTTGTACATGTAGATTTTTGATAGATGTTCCGTAGAATAGACGCCTTCCAGTGAACACTTACGTCGCTGCACTTTGAATTTTATAATTCGGAATACCGTATAAACATTTATATCACTCGCCAGTCAGTGCCGATCGAGTCAGTATATTTTCGTAGGCCTCACTGACTTCGACGGCTCTCCAGTCGAGCCGAGGCTTGAAGGAACTTCCAAACAGGATATGGATTGGGAAAATTATGCTTGATTAAACGGCCTCGCCGGCCAGAATGTTATTTTCTTTTGCAAAATAATATTAATCTTAACAATAAGCACTTTCATTGAAAACAACATCGCTTGACGTACCCTTTCCGATGTCGGCGAACAAATTTCGTGTATTTCGCCAGCCTATTTTCCTCTGGAGCAAAATAAAGCTTTGTTACACCCTGTATTATCGTAGAATTCTAATATCTCGTATGTTTGAGGCCGCTCGCCACATAGTATTGGTCCACCTCTAGCGACGTCTCTTGTAAGCTCTCTTGTTCTCTGTATTCCCGCAGCAGTTTGTACAACTATTTACGTCACAGTGTAATATGACACTGGTTTTGGCCGCGCACAAATTGGAGCCACTTTTTAGCGCCAACAACCTAACTTTGAGACCATAAAATAAGCGTTTCGCATCGTCCCTAACACTTTAAACCTTTTATTCCAAGGTCTAAAAAGGTGAAACTTTCGATACATCAAAAAATAAATTACATTTCATAGACACTTTAAGAAAGGCTCATAAATCCAAACAGCTTTCGTTTATTTAGCCTGCATTGCAGGCGCCGGTTTATTTATAGGGCGAAACTTCGAGGACGCGCGCGAGGGGAGAAAGGGAGAGGAAACGCCTGCAGCGGAGACCCTATTTTTCCATTTACCCCCCCCCCCCCCCCCCCCCCCCAATTTAATTACGTGACAGCGCTAGATTGAAACCAGATCGTTTCACGACATGAAACCGCAAATTGAAATAAGATATCGCAGCGTAGCAAGTTCTCCAAAGGAGGCACGGAACACATTTCCTTGACATTTATTGTTCGAAGCATCAGACCTAACGGCGAAAAATAAGCTTATATACTAGTAGTAATCATAGATTATAGTGCGTCTCCTTATCCCGTGGCACCTCGTCTTAGCCTCGTACCTCAGTTTCATGAATTAATTCAGCCACTGTTCAAAAGGGCTATGTCGCGAGATATGTCACGCAGGCAAAAACGTCGGGCCGTCATCAAACAAATTCACGCTATCGCCGTGGAATCGGGCAAAATCCTGCCGTGCTGTGTACTCCGAAAGGTCTCAGATTTTTCCGACATATAAATAGTATATTTGTCTTGATTTCATTTCGGCTATTTCTCCAATTCTGAAATTATACTCCTCAGTACATGTACTAATACCGGAACCGGAAATGAGAAATTTCTGAGAACGCCTGTTCTTGGACACCGCATTAATGGAGCATGAAATCGACGTTTAAGTCACGCAACATTCAACGTGAATTTCGCAAGATTTTTCGGATAAAATTACAACTACCAATTGCAAGTAAGACACAAGACTGTTGAATATAATTCCTTTATTAGCTAGACAAATTTTAGTCACAAAACTGCGAAATCTTTAGTCGCAAATGCGCCCGATACAGGCGCAATTTCGGGCACTGTAAAGTTAAATTATCTGCGTTCGCCTGGCGCGGCCGGTCAGTGAATTATTGCTACAAGACATAAGCGAATTGCACCGTACCGTAGAACATCGCGAAGAACGACGTCGGTATTTAGGTGAAAGCTTCCCAAATCAGGCAGAGAACCACAGCAAAATCAAGATACAACATTCAAAACATACCAGAACGGCAGCGAGGAAAATCTGTAACTTCTTGCTTGATTCCAAAGAGACCCAACAACTTACTTGGTCCGGAGAAGAACCTTCGTCCAATTTTTCCACTGCGTACTTTTACTAGGCATTGAAATATTGAGCCGTACGATTCCAAAATCGGGAAAATATCCGAAACTAAATCAAGACAAATAGATTATTCACATGTGACATTTCGGAACCCCAGCTCCCCAGGATGATGCCTGATTTCCACGCGATGCTGGATACTATTGTGACATTTCAAGATGGCGCAGATTTGGTACCGACACTTTTCTCGATTCGTTCCGCTTAGACGACGCGCTAAGCATGCTGGATACTATTGTGACGTTTCAAGACGGCGCAGATTTGGTACCGACACTTTTCTCGATTCGTTCCGCCTAGCCGACAAGATTAGGAAGCGTCTCCTTCGTCGACGCAATTAGATTTATACATGTAGTTGCATAAAGCAAACGATGCAAATTTGAATAAGTGGCGAACACGCTTACCTCAGACCCGTCCACGTTTCAACGCGAGTTGGTGAATTTAACTTTTCAACGTACATTGAGTTGATTAAAAGAAGAAGAAAAAATTGGGGATTAGGTGCACTTTATAAGGTGCACTTTAAGCCCGTCATCAATTCGTCAAATATTTGGGGTTTTTTTTAGAAAAATGGTCACGTGACATGTTTCGTGATTTATTGTATTTTTGTCATTATATTTAAAGCATTTTCATTGTCAATTTCTTGTTTGGTGTTGTAAAAGTATTTTAGTCGTTTTAAGAGTGTTTACAGTAGGGCTACAAGTTTGTTAGCGAGACTGCATCTGGAGTACACTGGGAGCCATTTCGGATCTGTGGATTCCGGAGGGGCTGGCTTAACCTCCAAAACACCACGACCAGGATGACCTAATAAAAGGCTGCGTTATTTTTCCGAAATCGGATTTGTCATGTCAGATCATATGGATTCTTCATTTTACGTGAAAAAGCCATTATTATGTGGCAAATGAACCTGCTTTTCAAAATATATCAGGACAGTACACAAGAAAATTTTGACTTCTACAAGGGTTTGGTTGCATCTTTTCCAAAAAGGAAAGCATTCTTATTGGTTAGCCATGACATCACTAGCTTAACTATACCATATTAGGAAATCGGGGAATACCCCACCAAAATAAATGCTAATGAAGCCCAAGGGATGTCTACGTGGTGCGTGTCAGTAAAAAGTAAGGATATAACAGTATCCAACAGGAAATAATATGGGTTGATGCCTTTGTATAATTCATCGCTATCGACATGGTGAGTTTTTAACTAGAGAACAGTGAGATTTAAGACAGATTTTCTGATAAGTTTTCATGTCGCCATGCGCGCAAAGTTCATAAAAGAAGTTAGTTTCGATGCTATAAATATGTCGAACTCGACCGAATTCTTCGAAAATCAGTTAGGATGTGAATTAATTCTTGTATAAATAAATACCACAAAGAAACGACTTAGCATTAGGAACTAGTAAAATCTTGTAAATATACGGCACAGCCTGATAGTCCAGCCTGCATTATGCAATTTGTTACCAATGGCCTGTCTGTTTTACAAAATGTTTAGTCTACTGCATGTTGCATTTACAGTATGAACCCAGACATTTCAATCTTTTCGGTCATTTATTTACATATCTCTCATTCGGAAACTTGATTTGTAACTCGATCTCTTACTGGATTATGAGTCGTTAACTGAATTAAATCAAGGCAAATACAGTCGAAGCTCCCGTACGCGGACAACTACGGGAAGCAGAAAAAGTGTCCGTATTAAACTGGAGCTCTGCTGGCCGCTTACGGAAATGATTCTCGTAAAGGCCCGTTTACACATGCGATTTTTGATGCGATTTTTGTCGCGCTCTCCAATGCAACTTTTGTCGCAAGTGTTAACTAGCGGCGATTTCCTATGCGATTCGGGTGCGATATTTGCTTTGATTTCCCAAAACTCGTCGCCAAGTTGCATCAGGTTTCGAACATGTTCGAAACCTCTGCGACATCGCGCGACAAATCGCGCCCAAATCGCACTAAAAATCGCCGCCTGTTTACACATGCGATTTAAAGATGCAACTTGCGTGCGACAAAAATTGCACACAAAAAATCGCCTGTGTAAAGGGGCCTTAAGAGGAGATTTCAAACTCTTCAAACGGGGTTTGTCAAGGCTGCCGTAAGTAGAGCTGTCCGCTTACTGCGCTTACGAGATTCTAGTGTCCGGCTGCATTCGGTTTCAAGACGTTTGAGAGTCTGTACACTTTCGGAGACCTCTGACAACTATAATTGAAACAAGCTGCTTTTGAAATTCCATTTCTGAAAGATTTTGTACCCGGATCAACAGTGGTTCAAGGTAGACAGTTACTTGACTGAGAAGAAACGTTAACGCGAGTAGGAACATGAGAAAATTTGTGACGCCAAGTGAGCCTGCTTTCTGCATCTTGCTATAGCCTTTTTTACAGCGTCTACAGCGCCAAAAACTAATAAAAATGCAAAATGTGATAAGGCAAGTTTTAAAAGAGACCTTTCCCGTGCAACCTTATCATAAAAATTATAGCGGAAGTAGTATCGAGTATCGGGCCCAGTGCCAGTCACGCAACGTTTAAAATAAGGAGAGAATAAGCTAGCGTTTTCGATCATATTCACATGTAATTAGCGCTATTTTATTATTATCTCTTCTGTCTCAGTCTTTGCTGGTGTTCTTTTCGTGCATCAGCCGAGTGCAAGCCATGCACCTGGGGCATCAGTCACTGAAGTCATTCATTCTGTTCATACACTAAGCACCTTCCTGAGGATTCGTGCAGATCCCATCATGCTGATCTTTTGGGTCTCTTTTACTTATTATTATTAATATTGGTATTTGGAGAAAAAAGATAAGAAAAACGTTTTGCTTATGTACTGTTGAGGTTTTCTTACAAAATAATATAATATTTTTCTTAGTCATGTTTCAAAGCAATACTTTGAAACAAATGCATTCACAGAGTGACAAGTGTGCAAGTTAATAAAATGAAATTAAACTTGATTATGTTATATTTTAGGAGTCAAAGTACGAAGAAACAGGTAAGGTTTAGCAAGTGAAAATGTAATATAATAATCATAATGATAATATGGTTTATTAACGCGTCATCGCATTTGTAAATCTGAATTAGCGAAGAATATGCGGATTTTTTTGTTGAGTGGTCTCCTACTAGATCCTGTAGACAGAGCTATTGTTATTTTACTTTTTAAACTCCGTATGACAATACCATCTCCTATTGAGTGCCATCGGTACCCTGTTATATAATAAATGATTATGAGAATAAAAAGAAAAAAATATTATTTATTTCTGCTCTTAAAAGCAGAAAGAACGAAACGGACTGTATTACTATACCATTCATTTGGAATATTTTGGTAAGGTTTTTTGTGGGAAATAAGCCATGATACACAGTTCAGCATTTACTGATCAACATTTATCGATCAACATTCATTCATTCAGAATGAACAATAGATTCCAACATTTTAAAGTTAAAATTTCATTATTCTGTACTCGACATTTCATTGTTTAAGTCGCAAATTTTGGAATCTATTGTTCCCGTTCTGTTTTGTAATTGGTTAACTTTGTCTAGGTGGCCCCAGTAACAGTAGCAGCACTGTAAACCTTGTTACTGAAATGAAAACAGAGACAGGCTCTTAAATGACGTCAGTCAACAACAACAACAACGTTTATTCGTACTGTAAAATTACAAAGATTTATACATAATATATAAATTAAAAATAGATACAGTAGCTGATTACCCAAAATAACTAAAAGCTAAACTAGTTGGGTAAACATCATTTATTAATTAAAAATAATATACACGCGAGTCAGAAAAGTGGCTTTACTTAGATCTGAATGTTGAATCTTGGATGTGTTTTCTACTCATTCGACAAGCTGCATTGCTTATTTCAAAATGTTCAAGTAAAATTTTATAATATATCAAATTTCATAATATATGTTCCGCCAGGAGCCTATTTCTCCTGTTTCTGGTTATTCCTAATACGTAAAAAGTAAAAGACATCTGTAGTTCATACATCGCACAAATCCTATTTCGACTCCGTCGATTATCTTTGTCATGTTTATTTTTGCCCGTACTGCTAGCTTCACGAATTCAAAGTAACAATCTTTGCCTCATTAATGTGCCTGACTCAGTTTGACTATCCGCAGGTGATCCGGAGTATCAAAGAGCTTTCACTGCCCTGGATGAGCTCAACCTTGCTTCTTTAAAACCGTTTTTTAAAAAGCACGTTTTGCAGGTAACCACAAACTTAATATGTTTTTATAGGTAAAAATGCAAAAGATCGTCTAATTTTTTAGCTGAGGATTTCAGTAAAGCATAGTTCTGAATAAAAACAAAATAAAATAGGTTAAGTTCTACAAATTTACCAACTGTTGTACAAACTTGCTATTATGAACTTATACACGGTAAAAGCTATTTTTCACTTGCAACGGAATCGGAGTCGTAATCAGAAGCGTATTTACTGGTTCCCACTAGCGACGTAATCGGAAGCGGTGTCGGAGTCGGAAGCGTAAGGAGCCTTGTGTTATAGTGTAAGTATAAAAACGGAGTCGCAATCGGAATCGAAAGTTCGACGGAATCCGAATCGGAAGGATCAGATTTTTACACTGACCAAACTGTTTTGATTTAGCTCATTAAAAACATGGTAAATAAAGAAGCGATACCATTTGGTAGTTCCGCCGATAATCCGGCAAAACCATATTCAAAAAGAAGGAAAGTAACCAATGTAACCATAATTCAATTACAGTGACCCACTGTGCGCCGACAGTACTGAAGCCGCTAAGGTCAATTTCATGTTGTTGAATGTTTAATGACTTTTTTAAAGCGTTAACAACAGTTAATAGATTAAAAATCGCAATTAAAGATTGATGAGAAGCTAAAATTACCGAAATGTTTAACAAATAGCGTCTGTATAATTTGCAAGAAATCCCAGTCTAAACTACGTTTCATTATAGGATGACACCTTGGCCTTTATGGAATCCCAAGAAGAATTAAGAGACTTTCTTAAAACGGTAAGAAAGGCATTTTAGAGAGCGTTTTCTTTCGCAGGAGTTCTTTCTAATGAAGTACTTGCAGCAGATACAAGGGCAAAACTTTGTAAAGACGTTTCTGAATGAGTCATACGTCGCAAACAACTGAGAGTAAAGTGTCTTCTACCCTTGGTACCAGACGACTATCTTTCTTGCGAAGGTTATCGTTTCGCAAAACTGACCTGACTTGAAGTGGCGAAGAAAAGTTTCGTATTCATGTCATGACACAGTCCTAAGACCGCCTCCACGTTATGGCAAGAAAAACACACATTAGAAATTGCAATATTAATTAATAATTGCTGAAATTAAGTACTCGATTGGTTGATGATTATATTGTTTGATGAAGTTGATCTCTCTTCACAGGAATTAGAATTACCCTTTGGTCAAGCCTTCAAATTCAGCAGACATTGGTTCAAGAATTATCAACGTGAAGAGCCTAGTCATGTACATTCCGAGAAAGTTACTACCACCACGGAAAAGGACGAAAAAGCCCTGTTTGCCACTCCATGTAACTTAAACGAAGATTCCGCTCCAGACACCGACAAATCTGACAGCTTACGGGATTCCACCATATTAAAGACACAACAACAGGGAAAGAAAGATGAAACTATAAAGACCTCAAAAGATCAAGAAAGCTGCAAAAGTAATTCTGCAGAATATGTGTTTGTGAGTGCGCCAAGTTCGAGCGGAAGACAGCAGAAAGAAAAGATTCCAGAGTCATGTCAGCCTGGTAAGTTAAACAAAGAATGCAGTAGAGCCTACAATATTCTCCTGTAAGTTAAACTTTAACTTACAGGAGATAAACAACAACAATATTTACCAGGGTTAAAGACGACAAAATTCCGAGTTTCCATTCGAACTCACGATCACCCACACATCGGTCGGATGCTCTAACTACTAAGCAACAGAGAGATTCATGAATCCGCGTTTTTTAGGTCGCGTTCAGGGAACGGGGTAAAGAGCAACTCTGAAAACCAGGTTGGGTGTTATGTGGTGCATACTGTTAGAAGCAGTGAGCCGGTCGAAAACGTTGCATGTGATGTATTCACCTTGTTACTGTAGAGTGAACGTCAAGAACCCGATTATAATGAGATCATCTGAATTTCCCGTTTCCGCTTAACGTACATCCGCTTTATTTAATACACTCCATATTCACGAACAGTCTTGTTATTTATATCCTGCTGAAAGTTCACCCGTTATATACAAACAATGGACACATTTTTTTTAACCCACTGATACATACTAGTTCAACGAGGTGGAGGTCTGAATTTCGCCCTTCTCATTTTTTTTACGTCCGGCTCCACCCCTTCCCTGGCTGTACGTTCCCGTCTTTTTGTACTTTTTCAATTGGAATTTGTTCGTTCAAATTGATAACAACATTTTGTGCTTATCACACAGAACCACAAGCATTCAGTCAAGAAAAGGCCGTCTTAGAAACAGAGGACAGAAATGACGAGCGTCCAAACGCAGCAGTGGTGAGAGAAAGCTCCCATGTGAAGGTTCACATTCAAGAAGCAGGCACTAATATAGAGGATGACATGGTCACAGATGATATCTCTTTTAAAAAGGGTAGAAAATCGCCCATCAAAGGAAGGAATCCAGAACATGTCTTCGAGGAGTTACCAAGTTCATCTTTTACTGCAGAAACTGTAACTGCCACAACAGCAAATGATGGGCATCATGAAATCAGCGTTGTGCATATGAACATTAGCCAGATTGGTTATTCGGGCGGTAGGTATACAGCTATTTCAATTAACGTTGTCGGATGAAAGCTTAAAGCCAAGACCGCAAGGTAGTATGGGTTAGGGTTAACAGCCATTGCATAAAAATCCCATTCAACCCTGCGGTCTTGGCTTTTCGCCTTTTTCATCCGACAACGTTAATTGAAATAGCTGTATAATTCTCACACGAAGAACGACAGTAGAACGCCTGAGCCTAAGACCTTTGTCTTGGATTAATTGCTCTTGTACTCGCTATTGTTTTTTTATCAGTGTAAAAAAAATATTGTTAGAAATCATTTAGAAACCGTCCAAATCTTTTAAAATTAACAGTTGCTAAATCGCTGAGGAAAATACTGAATAAAGTTCTCACTAAAATAGTAAACTTAACTGTCACGATAGTAACCTAGTTCCATTAAAAAAGGTATTTAGATTATCACCTGAAGACTACGATTAGTTTTTTTTTCTCTGGGTAAGTCGAGCAAGCGAATCACGCATGTGAGAAATATATCATATGCAGTTGGATTAACTTTTCTTCATTTTTTTCCTTTTCTATTGATTTATGACTTCACCCTTGTTTCACCCTCTGTTTTAGGTTATACACTACAAAACAATAGACCACATACAAGGACTCACGAGACCCATGTTTGATTTCTGATTTCTGTTCTGTATGTTTTCTTTCTTTTTATGAAAATGTTTAGATGAAGTTGATCAAACTTCAAGGTTAGTTCCAACTAATGGTTGCGGAGAAGTGGTTACAGACGAAAATGTGACACCCTTTGCTGCAGACAAACCATTTGAAGAAGATGATCAAGTTGAACATGAAACACACAGAATTGAACAGAGTAAGGATGACGCATGCGTGGAAACAAGAACTAATCCGAAAAATGCACCGGGTGGGTATCTCCGCTCGACCGTGATTATAGATGCATTTCAAATTGTTTTTGAGCGATTTTCAATTGAACGTCGAAAGCAATTACGCGATTGCTTTGGTTTTGCATGGCTACGTTTTATTCTTAGCTAATAGATCTCGCACCACTTTCTCAACCAGTCCGGCAGAAGGAAAACCAAAAAGTATTGTGACTTGCTCACACGCGTTTTCCCGCGCTTGGCCCCGGCTACCGTGTATTTGCTTCGATTACTGATTGCTAGTTTCAGGCCGTTCACAGGCTAAAACTGCTCTAAATTTTTGTAGTGGTAGATCCCTGATATTTTTGTGATTATCCGCAACACAGAAGACGCATACATTCTCCGGATAGTCAATTGCTGACGGTATTTGTCTTGACTTCGTTATAAGACTTAGGGGCCGTCGACATATTCACAAGTTCCCCGCTTAAGGCCAGACCCCCCCCCCCCCCCCTCCTTAACGTCCACTAAGAATTTTCACCGACGTCGCCTGGAGCGGGTGAATACAGTTTGCGAGACTACTGATGTGTGAAACAATAAACATTATTTGTAAATGGGCTTTAGAATATTTAAAAAGACTGACAGTTCCTCGTACCTGTTTTGCTAAAACATCTTTGTGTCCACTTTGTGCCTTTTCACAGCTCTCTTCCACGATTAAAAACTAACAATTTCGTAACTTGCTCCAAATGCCCCGCGCTAACGTCCAATTCTCGACTCTTCCTAACCCCCCCCCCCCCCCCCCCCCCCCCCCCTCCTCCCCTAAACGTCCAGTGGACGTTAAGCGGGGAACTTGTGAATGTGTCGACGGCCCCTTATAACTTTTAATTGAACTGCAAGCATGTTTGTAAGCGATTGTCTCCAGTTATTTTTGTCTGCTGCTGCTTGTAATGCTTATTTTAATAGATTGGTCACTTTTAAAGGAAAGGTTAAGAGCCCTGGGCTGTTAATAGGTCGACCTATGATGGTCTTCCTGGGTCGTTTGCAAATTGGCTTTCCCGGGACACTGATAACATGGGCGTTGAATTAACACTGCTCGGAGTAGATTTAGAAAGATAAACAATCAGTAAGATGCACAATCTAGCTTGTGATCGACATAGGAGTCACATGTTTATCGTCCGTCGTGTGTATGTAGACTCGGTATACTCTACAAGGTACATAATAATAATAACTAGTAATATCTTATAGAAAGTGAATTGCTGCGAAGATGTGATTTATGACTTTTATTTATGGAGCCGTTTTCACATTAGTGTCGTAAATCCCAAAGCAAAGTAATTACTTTGTTTAGATCCGGATTGGAGCAGCGCGTCCGTCATGTTTGTCAGCAGTTTAAAAGTCACAATTTACTCACAATGCATGGATATTCCAAAATCTATTAAAATGGTGCTATATCCTTTTAAGGATAAAAAAAAAGAATGCTTTCTCAAATTATATTTTATAGCGGTGGCACAGAAATTTTCGAATTTAACCATCGCGAATTATTTTCATTTAAAATTTGTAAACGAACCAAACGGACGGTCGTGTCACGAAACAACGGGGACGTTACTGAAAATTAAAAAAAAAAATGTCACAATTGATACGCAGAGTGCAGAGCCCTCTCAGTTGCTGGCCAAAAAGGCCGATATTAAAGTTAGATTGTTGTGATTAGTGTCATTACTTGTAGTTTCTGTGTTCAGCTTCACTACACGATCGGAAGATGCAGTTTTGCTGGCTTACTCGGAACATGTTCCTTATTTTTCGACGACAGGAAGTACAGAGTTTCCCGACGATTTGTATAAAAGTTCTGATAAACATTTTTGGCAATTACATCTTTGTAAGCGGTTGCGATATATTTTCACTTACCAAATCGGTTTGTATTGTGGAATGGTGGTGACTAGAATGGATACTCCAAAATCAGGTTGGACCACCTCGGACGCCTTATTGAGACTTATATAACGGAGTAACTGGTTAGCTTGCAGTTGAGGTTGGGGTTAGCAGTTTATGTAGTTAAATTTAGGCCTAAACAACCCGAGAAGCTTGGTGGTACTCTGGTAAGGTAGGCTATGTAAGCCTTAGCCTAGTTGAGGTCACAGGTTCACTCCTGGATGGGAATTTTAGAATTTTCTTTTTTACACTTAAAAATTGATTGAAAATTCTAAGTGTCAACATTACGTTATGTAATTCTTAATAAGTGTCCGAGGTGGTCCAACCTGATTTTGAAGTATCCATTCTAGTCACAACCATTATGGAATCCATTTGTATTGCGGAATCCATCATGGCGGCAAGGCCGTTCTCTCCAACCCCGTTCCAGGCCGTTCTGAATGCACGAAATCGAGGCATTTTGTACGACAAAGTTCGATCGTGACAAACATATTTTTTTGCCTCAGGACTTTGGTATCCAGCAATCGTGTGTTCGTGACGTCATCATGTCCTTTTGAAATAGTCTGCTGCAAAGCACCAGCTTGGCAGCAATAATGATAATAATAATAATGATGATCATAATAATAATAATAATAATAATAATAAACTTTATTAACGTGTCAATAAATATCTAGCAGAGGGGAAACCCTCAGCTTAAAGGGGACACCTAACTAAACATAAGAAAGGATTAAACTGACCTAATCTATATAAAAATATAACTAAAAAATCTGAAACTGTACATGTATAAAAGATTGAGATATATATCTTTATTTTGTTATGCAATAGAAAGCAACGCCCAAGATTGTAAAGGCGATCCTATCGCAGAGCAAGAAGAGTCTCCTCCCTCAGGTGTAAAAAAGCATGAACAAGTTGATGATCAGCGTGAAGATGTACCAAGCAGGAAGAGTAAAACTGACAACAATTTGGACACAAGAACCGAAATAAGAGATACTTCGGGTTAGTCCTGCACATGAGCAATTTTCATCAACTAAATCAGTTGTTGTAGAACTTTCGTTGACAAAAGAGTAGAAAGCTTCAAGTGCAAGCCCGTTTCCTTGACATGGTATCCACAACAGCTAAGTTCAGAATCAGTTCATGATAGTAGACTTGTACAGCTTCGTTTTACACCCTATCCTGGATGGGATTTTATAACTGTAATGCACATTTGACTATTACGCCTTGTAAAATGCGCACTATAAATTTTCAAATTCTTCTTATTTTTTTTTAATTATTAGTAGACGTAAAGTTCCTAAAACATTGCTTGCATTCTATTAGATTGCCTTCTCATATTTCCCGCAGACAACAAGGTTGGCGATTGTATCAATAACGATATGATGAATCAGCCTATTGATCTAATTTTTAAACGTTATAAAGAGAAGGGTGAAAGTAATTTCTTGGAGTTGGCTGGAAGGTGGAAAGGTGTTTTGGTAGGAGATATCTGTCCCTTTTGAGGCAATCCTACACCCTTGCGCTCATACTTGAGCTGCACACCCATTTCCATTGTCACCAGTGTCGACCATCACTTTTAACTAAAACTCAGCATAGTTTTCAACGTTTTTTTCAACATTCATTTAGATTCTAACATCTTCATTGAATTGTTACGTTTATTTAATCAATAGATCGCTGCAAAAACCAAAGTACAAGTCATACTGCAGCAGACGACTGTCAAAAGCAGAGCACACAAGTGATTGTTGCAAATGAAGAGAACACTAGGTCGAAAACGCTAGGTATTGTGTATAATTGTCTGGAAGATGAAGTATGCGCAATTGAACAAACTGCTCCTTGCACTGAAAAAAAGAAGTTTCCTGAGTTGATTGGTCAAGACAAAGGAGGGAGCCATCCTTCTAATGCATGGCAGGAAGTCGGAAAGAAGAACGGGAACAAACCTAATGCGGAAATTATTCAAAGCAACCAAAAACTTAGAAAGCACCGCAAAGAAGACCACACGTGTGCATCCAGTAAGTACAGCTTACTTTTAACACGTTGTTTTACCAACAAGCATAAACAAGGTATAAGGCGTAGACAGTATTACACGAACAGCTTGTTTACAGCCGCCCTCCCCTCAGAAAAAATCGGAGAAGGAGCGTCTGTGATTAACCGTTGATATCGTGTATGGAGACCACTTGATTTTTTCAGGGGGAAGAGGGCGACTTTACACAGGCTAAACACGACTCACTTAAGCTCGAACGCACTCTGATAATCTTTGATTACTTCAAGTATAAAGTATAATAAATTTACTCGCTTTGTTAGAATACCTTCAAATCTCAACTGCCAATTGGAAAGAAAACTCTTGTTGTCAACGATATTAATTTGTTTATCACAATTCACCCGGTATTGATTTAAAGCGAAAAAAAATATCAAAAACAGTTGTCGGTATATTTATGTCGGAATTACAATGGAAATTCGAGTGTTTTTACATCTTGCAAACAATGGTCACGCGTGACGTATATTGACTGCAAGTTGTGAATTTGATTTGAGGTTTCTGGTTCGCTTTATTGTTCGTGTTAGACGTAATATATCAAACATGAGACACAGTGTTTCATCACAAGATCAAACACTGAGAAGAGAGTTGAAAATACGACGCGCAGCGGAGTATTTTTGACGAACTTCGAGGTGTTTGATGTTGTGATGAAATACTGTGTCGAATGTTTGATATTACTTCTCAAACAAAATGATTTTAGAAGGAGAAATTAAGGATGCAAAAATGAGGAGTGTTTCATCTGATTTCCAAACACTCATTAAACATTAATTTCTTTTGTATTTTCTTCATGAATTATTAATGAGTTTGAGAAGTAATATATCAAACATGAGACACAGTGTTTCATCACAAGATCAAACACTGAGAAGAGAGTTGAAAATACGACGCGCAGCGGAGTATTTTTGACGAACTTCGAGGTGTTTGATGTTGTGATGAAATACTGTGTCGAATGTTTGATATTACTTCTCAAACAAAATGATTTTAGAAGGAGAAATTAAGGATGCAAAAATGAGGAGTGTTTCATCTGATTTCCAAACACTCATTAAACATTAATTTCCTTTGTATTTTCTTCATGAATTATTAATGAGTTTGAGAATGAAACGTAGAACATCCATGAAGAGTTTACACCAGGGTATAGAGGGTTTTCACTTGACGTCATAGCCGCCATATTGGTGTTCCCGTACAAAAGAATTTTAATTAACTTCTTTTGTTAGGAACACCAACATGGCTGCCATGGCCTTTGTCATTTGAGTCCCACGGGACTGAAGGTCATGTGAGTGAAAACGCTCTATAGCGGTAAATGGATCTGAAACTTATTTTGAAATTCTTTCCAAAGGTTTGGAGTCGACTGATTTTGATCTCTGTTCAAAAGAGGAAGCAAAGAAGATTGAGAATAACGAGGATAAAACAATCAGTGATGTTTTAAGTGGGGACTGGGTGTCTGACTTAAACAATAATGTAGTGACGATCACTGCCCGTGAGAATGCTGTTTCTGTTACAACCGAACCATTAGCTGCCAAAGAAGAGAGATCGGATGCGAAAAAAGCACAGAATAGAACAGAGGTTTCCAGCGAGAAGAGAAAGGAAAGTTTTGGCACCTCCCCTGATGAGCAAGTAGCTATAGAGACTTCCAACCAACGTAATGGATCCAAGAAAGAAAGTCACCAGGAGGTTTCTGAAGTGGTTTCTAAATGTGAGTCAATCCGGATATGACTAATTATTTGACTGTTTAGAGAAAATAATAGTTTTTGCAAATCAGAGTAGGAAAAGCGCAAATGATGTTCATAAAAGAAATTAATGTTCCATATAACAAACCGTTTTAAAGCACTTGGAAAACGCTGTCATAGTGATATTAAAGAAGTGTGTTCGCGTTCTGCTGTTTGTGTATTTTATCTGCAAAATGCAAGCGTTCAGTGTGGTTATTGCCCCCGCATGGTTTTGGCCCAGAGGCCAAAACCCGAGGAGGCACCCTAGCATTCCCCGGGTGTATACATACAAGGACAAAGAATATTTGTTGAAAAAGTAAGAAATGTGTTTGTAGTGGGCGACGCATTCTCGATTTGACGAAACTAGGCGCGCACGGTGGTCTCGGGTAATATTTTAGCAAGTGCGCACGGTGGTGTGGGGTACTTGCAACCACCAGGTCGCGTTTCGTCACCTTTGAGCTTCGCCATCTTCTAGCAGCATATTGCGGGTGTGCGGAAAACTAAGACCCAGCGGAAAACTCAGACCCCACGAGATTACAAGAAGTTTTCTTCCTAGAAACCTTGAAATAATATTAAAAAACTGATTGTTGGACACATCGCATGCTTTGAAGTGCTAAAATAATATCAGCCTCGGAATTCATCTAAATTAACGTGTTTTGTTGCGATTCCTGAATGGCGCTCTCTTCAGGTGTTTGCTCAAGCGTAAAATACGCAACCTCGTCTAGACAAATCTGAGCGCTTCTACACTCGCAAACACGGGAAATCCGTTTTGTCTAGCACTATGGATAACTATGAATGAATACAACTGACTAAATTTGACTAAAATTTTCGCGACTCTTTTTTTTATTTTTTTCAGTGAAAAGTAACCGAAGTGCCGGCTGCTATTTTAAACCATGTTTATAGTTTTTCCCTGTTTGATCGAAAACGATGAACCGGGCAAGATAAATATCTCGCTATTATCTTGTTATTTCAGTTGCCAATTAACAGGAAGTGCATTCTGTCGACGACTGAATTAC
This sequence comes from Dendrophyllia cribrosa, assembly GCA_024195265.1. NCBI lineage: Eukaryota > Metazoa > Cnidaria > Anthozoa > Scleractinia > Dendrophylliidae > Dendrophyllia > Dendrophyllia cribrosa. The sequence continues at coordinate 57,892,025 of JAJLRJ010000002.1, forward strand.
AGTTCAATTGTTCTGGCAGCATATTGAATCGAAGGAAATCTGCACTGGTGGGGTGATTGCGTGACAATAAAACATTTTACGCGAGGTGAAAAGAATTGATCATGAGTGAAGTTTATTTCTTTTGTAATTTCGTGGGGTCCGAGTTTTCCGCTGGGTCTGAGTTTTCCGCCGGGTCTGAGTTTTCCACACACCCGCATCTTGCAGCATTTGAAGGTCTTGCATTTACGAGTTGGCGTTTCGCCATCTTCGAGAAGCATTTTAAGGTGAGTATTTTGCACTTCAGTGATTTCTTTGAATTCAAAATTATTCAACAGTACTGAATAAATTTGGTTTGTCAGACACAAATCAGCAACGGGGTCGACAGACTCGATCCAACTGATCGCAAATATCTCAGAACAGAATGATAAATCTCAACTCAAACGTTTGTAACACTGAAAACTCAGAGTTGCATCGATATTGTCGGATCATTATATTGTCTACAAATTTGGTTATTGTAATGATTTCTGGTGACCTGTTTTTTGTTTCTTTGAAAATTACAGGAATTTAATAACATACAATATGTTGCTGTTACACAGAATATAAATACAATACTATATGATTGTAATAGATTTCATTGTCAAATTTACAGATAAATATGTCGACTACTTAGTACATGGATGTTAACTTCAATAAAATGCTTGAAACGTTAATTTTTCAACAGTCGTATGCACAGTATTTATATTCAATACACATCCCATAAACAGGTTATCAAAAGCGGGGGCAGCTATAGTGAACACTATTTCTAGTTGATGATCTATTATGTTCTTATTCAGGTATTCCAAGGGCGCTTGGAGCCAAAGGGAAGGAAACCGCTTATGAAAAAGGATTTGTTCTAGATGCAGAAGAGAACAAAGAGGTGGAATTCAAATCTCTTTCAAGCGCACACCACTCAACGGTTCCTTGGAAAATCATGGAAAAGGCAAAAAAGTTCATTTGTGCCTGCTTAAATGCTGACAGTAAAGGAATAATCTACTTCGGAGTTGGAGATTCTCAAGAACAATGTTCAAAGTTTAAACGAGGTGAGATTCTCGGACTTGACGTTGAAGATATCATAGATGACATTATGAAGGCTTTTCAGTTTGTTCTTAATGACCACATTAAGAGTGATGACGGCCCACTTCAGAAAGGAGGAGATCAGAACTGTGTAAATTTAGAGTTTGTTCCAGTAGTAAGTGCAGGAAGCCGCACAAACCTTTACGTCATCGAAATTGAGGTCATTCGAGACTGGAAGTTCTGTAAGGACAATGTTTATTATTGCAAATGCTGGTCTGAAAAAAAAGGAGTCCAAATAGATAAAAATCATTCCACAAAGAAAGCGCTGCGCGACTTCTACAGTGTGCACCAAGATCGATTTGATGACGTTGCCATTCGAACTAATGGTGCATCCACTAGTCTGAAGCAACATGAAGTTAATCGGCAGGTGAAGGAACCTCTGATGGCAAAGTACAAGGAATGGAAGAGAGAAACAAGATCTGGTTAGTGTAATACCATTATTCTTGCTCAAACTATACTTGATATGACAAAAACTAGTACTTGCCTTAGTTGCCACTGCCACTAACTTAAAATCATCTCTGGAGTCTAAAAGTTCGGATATTTTCCTTCCTGGAATAATTGAATAACTCGGAATTTCATAATGAGAGTAGTTGAGTGTTCACTTTGTTGTTGTTGTTGTTGTTCACCATTTACAAAAAAATCCGGAAATTAATTTCGGTTGGAAAGATTAGTTTATATTTGAAGTAATCATTTCACTGAATTTCGAGGTCAAACACCCGTTGCATAGCGAAAACTACCCGAAAAATTAAATAGAAATCAAATTTTCGAAAATTAACGCAGTCATTTTGCATTAAATAGAAACTAACGAACGGACAAACACCGTTAAATAGATTACAAATTCTTATTTGAATCAATATTTCATTCCCTGGAGATATTCATAAGTTTGCTTTCAAAAGCAAAACGAATTAAATTCTCGCACCGAGGAAGCTAAGTTTTCTACATATTTAACAAAAAATGAGATCAATAGCACAATGAAAGAAAGTAAATGCTCGTTCAAAAAAGTATAATTTCTTTTACCGCAGTTTTCCGGGGAATACCTGAAAATTATTTAAGCTTTTGAGCTTCTTCTGATCGAAAACAAGCCTTCACTTTGCCACGGTGAAACGGGTGATGATCATCCACATAAGATTTCATCACTTTCAGCTTTTACCTCCACTTTAAAGATACATAAATATTCTTCAGGACGTTTTCTTTCCATTTTTAAGTTTTAAAAAGTTTTTTTTTTCAGATAATGGGAACTCCTCTTAAAAACTAAAACGTGCACTGAACATGACTCTATAATTCAGATATTTTTTGCAGAGTTTTGATAAAACACAAGGACGCTGCATGTGACGTCACATGATGTTAGACCGCATGCGCGTAATCTGGCCCCTGAGTGTATTTCTTAGTTTCTTTAGAGTAGCAAGAAAGTGCATCAAAACCGCAAGCTTACTAGTTTCTTTCCTTTTTCTTTATCTACAGGCGTTGATGAGTCTCCAGATGGTAAGCACATTATTTTGTAGATTTTGTAAACAACGTCTTAAACAAGGACACTGACTATAAAAGGAACCTTGGCCTGGCCAAGCCGCCAGTCATTTCACACTTGACACCGAACTGTCAACATCACGTGCATCCGCTCGCCAATGGAGAACCGTTACCGGCGCGAAATTCAAATTTGGCAAGCTAAAATATTATATTCATGCTAAAAGGCGCATAAATTCAGATAATGTTATTAGTTATATTTTCGTGAAAGATAAATTCTATACAAGATTGAGCTGGTGAAGGTAGATTTAGACCAATTTTTGGGGGCAACGGTCTTCCTCCGTGTTGCTCGCAGTCTTAGCCATCTTTGATTAGCCGTTGAAGCAGTGATGGTGTGACAAAGGGGGCGGAGCTATCCCTTATATAGTCAGTGTCCTTGTTTAAGGTGGCTCTTTTCCCATTATCACCTTGTTTTCGTTTTGATCAATTGAAAAAGAATTCGCCTATCGAATAACATAACGTTTCCTTTCTCTTTGCTTCAGATCCCATCCCAGATGACTCAGACGTTAAAAGATTCAGTGCGTTGGTGAGAGAGAGATTACGTGACTTAAACTTTAAAGATTTCAATTACGTTCTAATTGCCAACAAGTTGCCTCTGCGGTACAGAGGGACGCCAAATTTAGCCTTCCTGCAAAACATTCCGTGGCTTGCAGTATTTGATTTGTTTGACGCTGCTTCTAAGAAGGACGGATTGCAATACGTTTGTAATGAAACAACGGATGCACCAAGAGCAAACCTCAGAAGTCTTGATGATTTTAAACAAGTTTCTTCTGATTGGATATCTGGCAAAGACTGCGGCCTCTCAACTAGAGGAACAACCTGGATTTTGGGGAACGAGGAAATGCAGAAAGGAGACTGGATAAAATGTTCTAGAGACTGTTTTTATCGTGCTCTTTCCTCGTACAAACTTTGTTGTCCTCTTGGACAGCTTTTGTGTGTTTTTCTTGGTCTTGATGAAAGCAACGTTCAAGAGATGGTTGACATGATGGAATGTTGTTTCAGCATCCTTGGAAGCTCGGCCAGCAATTGCGTTACTATCATAAGCGAAAACAAACACGTGACAGATGCCTTCATCAAAGCTTCCAAGTTGCAGAGAGAACTAAGAGAATGCTCCATTACTGGTATCCCCTGGACATTGTTGAAAGAAATTGTCCGTGAAATTCTTGGGCCAACCAGATTTGAAGAAAGAGGGTCAAAGACGGAACTTCCGTATTTTACTGGCCGTCTCAAAGAAGTCTTTAATAAAATGATTCATTCGTGGGATGATCTCGAAGTTTACAGTCCAAATCCTCGGCTGTCGAGTTTAGTGGACGATATTGAGAAAGCAAGGAATTCTTTTTACAAGGGTGCACAGGCCAGCCAAACTAATTTGTTTCACAACCATTGCATTCCAAGAACACTGGAAGAAGAGACGATTCTGAAGGTTGAGCAAGCATTAAAGGCCTTATCTAAGACCAGTAAGGACAACAGCTGTCACGTCAAGACCGTCACTGTTACCTACGAACCTGGATCTGGGGCAACAACTCTTTGTCGAAGAATCCTGTGGAACAAACGCACGGAATACCGTTGTGCAGTTGTTAAGGCAATTACATCCAATACAGATTTTCAAATCGAGCAACTTCAGGGAATCATTTATGATGAAGAGAATTTTAAATTTGCCCCTCCATGTCTAGTCCTCGTCGATAACTTTCCCGAGAACGAGACGAAACGTTTAGCAGAGAAGATCTTGAAAAGGCAGACCAAGTGCGTCATTCTATCTACTTTTCCTATTGCAAAGTTAAGCGCCAATTCCGATTTCGACTTGACGTTGCGACAATTAGACGAGAAGGAGTTGAGCCTTGTGAAAGATATTTTGATCAATATCACAAGTGACAGCAAGCGAAGAAGGGAAGCAGAAGAGGTTCTTGAAAGAGAGAAACGATTCATTTGGTTTGGACTGGAGCTGTTTGGACGCGACTATGACAAGATCGAAGAAAGGCTTCAGAACCATATCAAGAGTACCCTTGATTTCCTGGATGACTCTCAAGAAGTTCACGAGAGGGTTCTTAATTTCTGTTGCTTTCTTCACTATTACAGCGATAGCCGAGCTATTCTACCCCACCCGGTTGTCAGTGATTTTCTCTATGAAGCCAGTAACGAGAACGAAGAAGATTGCGTATTAATGCAGCACATCCACAAAATCTTTGGAGGACTTCTTCTTGAGGGATTCAACGAAACATACGGTTACTACGGATGGAGGCCAGCACATTCTCTCGTCAGTGAAGCTGTTACATCAAGAATCAATATCGAAGATACCGCAATCGCTCTTTTGGAAGCGATCCACAAAGGAAAAGCCTATGCGAACAAGTTTTTGAAGGAGCAAGTTTTCAAGGTTTTCTTGGCTCGTAAGAAAATTTCCGATGCAGTGTTAGAGGATAAAGGAACAGACGATGGAAGCATTGATTCAGATTTTGAGAACGAGGCCCTTGGTTTTTATGAAGTGAAGACGCGGTATTCCCCTTTATTAATGGATATCCTGAAAGGGGATGATGGCATTCGAAGAGCCCTCCAATTACTTATCATAATCTGTGAGAAGGCTCCTGAATACGACGAGAAGGCATACGCTTGGCAGCAATTGGCACGATTCATGGGTTATGAGATGCGTGCAAATGAAATGGATGCAAAGAATGAGCAACATCACCGTCTCCATGCCACCATGAACAAAGAAATCAAGGACATCACGTTATGCATGCCTAAAACAGGCATCGAAGCAGCACATATTGCAGTTGATATTGCCATAAATCAGCAACCTAAGCACAGTCATCACTATGGGACCAAAGGAACTCTGTACCTTCTGCAGCTCAGAGATTTCAAATCAGAAGAACGGCCTACCCTTCCAGCCTCGATGACAGAAGTGATTGATATATGTCACAAAGCATTAGACGTCTACGACAAAGCACTTAACACAGCGCATGAACTTAACTACTACTCGATGATTGGGAAAATTCAAGCTATCGTTTTACTTCTTGAAATTGTCAAAGAATTGCCTTTCTTTCGCTTGGATGGTGAGAGCCTTACAAGGTATCTAAAGAAGGCTGATATTCCAAGAGAAATGGAAGATTTACTCACCCAGGAAGAAAACAACTACATAAAAGGTCTCAGCACTACAACACTTGGTCTTCTCAACGAAGTTTTCGGAGACGTTAGGTTCCGACACATGACAACTTACGACAACAACGCCATCAGAGTCAGAGGCTTAATTGATGCAAAAATAAGGGCGTCAAAACTGCGACGAACCTTTTATGAAATCACTGGTTTCGATAGAAGTGAACTAAGTGATGTAGAAGTTCCGATTCCTTCACAACCATTAACAACGAGGGATGCGCAAGCTTTTTATCAACAGTTTGTCCAAGATATGCTGTTCAAGAACAACGAGACTCCGTACAGCACGTGGGTTAACCTAAGTGACGAAGACGTTTCCATGATGTATAACATGCTTAAAGTGCTTTGCTCTCGTGATTATGGACGCCACGATGACATGTTAATCTGCTGTAGGGCTTGCCTTCGTCTAAAAGAGAGACCATCCGTCGAGGAGCTGGAAGAAATTGTCACCCTGTGGATTACAAAGTATCCGAATTCAGAATGGGCCCATCTATTTAACTACATGATTCATTTCCCAATCCCCGATAAAAGCCTTGCTGCTTTCAATCATTCCGCAAAAGAATCGATCAAGAAATGCAACAGAATTGTTCGAGACAAGACGGGAAAGCCGGGATTTCGTAAATCTGGCGCTGAATACTTTCTTGGAAAGGGAACTGGGTTGTACGCTATTGCAAACAGTCAACAATTCCGATTGCTTGAAACCAAGGGGGAAACCAAGACTGACTTCTGGAGAAGTAAGGAGATCTCAGAGAAGCTGGAACGCGTATGCGGTCAAAAAGACGCCAATTTTATTGGCGTGATAACGTACCAAGGAATTCAGCTACGTTTTGATGACACACGCTATCCAAAGCAAAGCAAAGATGACCTGTGGTTCTACATTGGCTTTTCTGTTTCAGGGCCCTATGCATATGACCCAGTTGATAATGATACCTACGCAATCTTGAGTCGCAATACCAGCAAAAGTTTCCATCTTTTTGAGGATGCAAGTGGAAAAAACAACCTTGGCGCAACTGTAACAACAAAGGAAAAATTGTCAGCCACGAAAAGAGGGCAGAAGTCAGAAGTGGCAAATAGTAAGAAATATCCCTATTTTTCTTACGGCACACCATCAAAGAAAAAACCACCTTTGAGCTCACCAGTGCCAGATTCTCTTAACTCGTTAACCAGACGTCCCCTTCACGTTCCGCAAAGGGCAGAAAACTCCGCTGTTTCGTCCAGTTGCTTTAAGGCCCATGTTAAGAGTGCCAAGACATCCTGGAACAGTGTGGATGGCCTCGATCAATCAGCCGCGTCGTCAAATCGTGCCTCGTATGCTTCTACTTTACAACTCGACAGCACACGACGGGAGGAACAAACGTCAAAATCCGAAAGCAGAGAACAAGGTAGCCCGTGGCATTTGCTGTGTGCGAAAGGTCGCAAAGGGAAGTCCGTTGTGGGCATTCATGGAATGAAAAAGCACAAGTTCCATGCCAAGTACGTAGATAAGAAAACAGGAAAACTTCATCATGGAGCTTGGGTACTTAGCGCCGAAAAGTCAAAAGAGTGCGATACTCACACAAGCGAAGGCTGGGATAACAGCATTACAAGTCACTGCCCCTTTGCTCATTCTTGGAGAGGGGATACTCTTCAGTATGTGTGTGAAGAATGTACACGTAAGAACAAACCCATTTGCAGGGAGAAGCGTAACCACGAACCGTTCATTTTTAACTTGGGACCTTACCTCAATGAGGAAGGTAAAATCTGGAAAGAAACGTGGCATGAACGCCCGAAATGAAGTGCAGAAGTCGCCTCAATGGAATCAGTCCAAAAGACTTCATCAATCAAGTTTGTTGCTGTCAGTGCAAATATCCAAGAATGCTTTGTTCAAACAGTTATCAAGATATTGAAATGCAACTTCTCACGGGTCGGTGATACACACAAAACCAGAGAGAACACTTATGAAGGAACGCCAGAATAGTCAACCAAAACCACAAGTAGCGATAGCATCACTAACACTTGCTCACGGTGTATGCCAAGTGACATTAAGATTTGTGAACTATAACTAAGTCTTGATCACTTTCATTAGGAAGTACCTGGGGATGTGTATATAGTTGAAGAAAGCTATTTTTTTGTATAATTCAAATTTCGACATGCTGGTCACTGCGTAACTAGGGGAACCAGAGTCCCTAAGGGACAGTCCAGAGTTTCATGTCCATTTTGGACCAGGGAGGGTTTCATGGTTTAGCGCATGTGCAAGCTATGACGTAAGCCCATTCAATTCCCATTGTTTTTTAACCAATCGGAAGTGAGTGATAACTTGTCTGGGAAAATTGACTTCGACAATTTCGCGTAAATTTCGCATGAACTCTTTTAGGTAGGTTATCGGTTGGGCAGGGAATTCAGAAAACGTCTCGCAACATATTGAAAAGAAATTGTATAAATAACTCTTGAAATTTTGGGCACATTCTTTAAGAAGCTGGTTAATTTCAAGGATAGACTCGCCAAGTACTTTTACGTCATTGTTTATTCTCTGGAAGGTGTGACCAGTTGCGCAGAAAAATTACAAGAAAATTATACTAATTTTCGAGTCAGCCCTCTATTTTAGCTTCAAATAACGAGATATTCTCTTAGTTTTAATGAAATTTATGTGTGGAAAGAACAACAAATAGAACGAGTCTTTGTCCTCAACCAAGTTAAAGGCAAATTGTTACTTTTCAATCAAACCGAGAAGGCCGTAAGTAGTCCAATTTCTGTCCTGATTTTATCACAAAAATGGCCGACAAATCATTCATCAGATAGTAGCGAGGTGTTGCGAATTCCGTAACTATACTTAAGTTAATTTGATGGTTAACTTGATATGATGAAAAGATCAAAAACAAAAAAGAAAGGGTAATTGAAGATATCGGTTTTCTTTTCTTTAATTTGTTTACGACCTTGTGAACCACTATAATACTATAATACTAGAATACTAGAATTTCTAGGAAATCACTGAACGCAACTCATTGTCTAATGATGCCTTGTTTATCATTTATCCTTTTGAAACAAAACACGAACTCTAGCTATTCGTTAATTTTTGTATTCAAACTATGTACAATATCACGTTTTTATACATTGCAAGTTATATTTTAGAGTGGTTTAGACGTAGTTGCTTTGTTATTTCACACCGTGGAGCTGACGACTATGAACAACGTTTCAAAAACTGTTCCATTGGTAACAACAGCTAAGCGGCTACCGCAACATAATAAATACATTTAATATGATTTGATATGATCACAAAATGTGGTAACACACTAACAACGGAAGTCTATAGAAAACCAACTGACATAGGGCTCCTGCTCCATTTTCAAGGCCACCTAGACAACAGACATAAATTAAAGGCTCCTAAGAGCCAACCCGTGAATAAGAAATGCTAACACGCAACGCAATATTTTTGTATTAAAAAGCTGATGTTTTCACACTGACACGGTTCGATATATTATTGTTGTAAGGATTTTTGACGAACGCAAAAAAAGGAAATCACTTTCATAATGTCCAGTTCGAGAGAAAAAAAAAGGAAGAAGAGTCACGGGCGAACGCAAAAAAAAGGAAAGTTCAGTTCAGTTCGAGGGGAAAAAAAGGAAAAAAAAGAAGAGTCGTGGCCGAGAATTGAACCCAGGCCTCCGAGTGCAAATCCGGCGCCTTAGTCCACGAGGCCACCGAGGAACTGATTCTCACTTGAGTAAATTTTTTTATTTAAGAGCAGATACGCATCAAATTGTGTATCTCGATTAGAAAATCATTTTAGATCGATTTTATGTCGCATTAAAGACCCCAAATGCGAAACATCTTTAAGCTTGTTGTTGTTTATAGTCGTTTACAACAAATTAGTTACCGCTGGATTCACGCTGTTCTTGTTACGAAACGCATTCGTAACAAGCATTACGTCACAGAGTTTACAGCTGATGGAAGGAGTGAGTGAGCGAGTGAGTGCTCATTTGCATATCTGTCTCCGTTACCGATAACTCGTTCATTACGCATGCGCGTATTCACGGGTTAAAAAGGCTAAGGGTGCGTTCGATTGACCTTACTCGGGAATAAGAATAAACGGAATGTCCGTTCGATTGAGTCGCTATTCCCATTCCAGAATACATGGAACGTATTCCAAGCATTCTGCACTAGGGAGCAGAATGCTTGGAATAATCCAGAATAATGACGTCACTTCGTCCGCGCCTCGCGGCCTTTTTCAATACAACAAACAAAATGGCTACCGCCGGCGACCATGTGCGAAGAAAGTGAGTTGCCTCGCTGTTGTTAGTTTTGTCGTGTCAGTTATAGCTATATACCTCCCTCACGGGGGAACTTGCCACTTAGCTCGGTCCCGCCGAAGATTCATCGGAAATTTTTAATTTTCCTCGCTTGTCATAAGCCATTGTTTCACCGTTGATCGTTTCTGCCCTTACATGGGCAAAAACGATCAAGAATACAATACCTGTTGTTGTCGAATTTGACCCACATTTCTTAATACGTTTCTCAAAAAAGGATATTCCTGGAGTCCTAAAGAGACGTTTCTCCTCATTTCCTTGTACGAAGAACTGAAAGAGATGTTTTAAAACGTCAATTACAAAAAGAAACAAGTCTAGGAATTGATTGCTGCGAGGATGCGAGAGGAGAGTGACGGCCTGACCAGGGTGAGGGGAAGTGGAAAGCTCTTACTTTTGCTTTCCGGAAATGTGAAGACCATAATAATAAAACGAGAAACGAAAGGAGAAAATATATCGCGGGCATTATTCCAGAAACGGAATAATCGTTTTACGGACGGAATGGCTATTCCGGAATAATCCGGAATATATTCTTATTCCGGAAAAGGGTCAATCGAACGCAACCTTAGTCAACACGATGGTTGATTGTGCAAACCGCCTATCCTCAACCAAAGAAGCTTTTTCGACAGAATATGACAAATTACGCACCATGTTTTCAATACTGCGCTATCCGAAAACATTGGTTGACTCTACAATACAAAGACTTAGCCAGAAACCTGATAGAGAGCCACGAGCGATTCCACCAGATCCACCTGTTTACATAACATTGCCGTTTAAAGATCACGATCAGCCAATTGCGTTCGCAAAAAGATCCATTCTCTGGTATCCATGATTAATGTTAAGGTAAAACCCGTCTTCATAAGCAGAAACTGATTATCGCAAATTCTGAGCGTAAAGGAAAACAAGCCCCCGATCGTCAACACGCAATTCGTTGTATATACCTAATTCAATAAAGGTTGCTTTGGTCATTGGTAATTGGGCATTGGGAAGCTATTGTTTGGGGGTCACTCAAGCAAAGCATTGCATTGTGTTCCGTATGCCTACATGCCAATGCCCAATTACCATCCGACAACGTTAATTGAAATAGCTGTATTTATTTGAGTGTAATTTGTGTGATGCAAATTATGTCGGGTACACTGTCCGACACTTACATCAACGCATAAGGGAACACTGTTTATTTGACACTTTTTTTACTTTTTAGATGAATTAGAATTGTACAAGTAGTTTTATCTTTTACCTTTGTAATTATACCCATAGGACCACCAAATATTTCTGTATTGTTTTACGTCATATATATTCATGTTTCAATTCTACCTTTTTTGACTTGATAATGACGTGAAGTAGCGTCGAAACGTCATCGGTTTTTTAAAGTTTTAAAATGTTTTTTTAAAAATTAAATTTTATGATAATATGGTTCTTTCACCGGACACTTCTTGGTATCCACAGTAGATCCTTTCATCCATAAAGGGGGTGTATGGTATGTCACAAGGCTAATTTTTGGTCAAAACTCTGCTAGAATTACTTCAATCATGCGCAACATTTTCTTTGAACCTAAAAAAGAAGATACAAAGTGAATTCTTCAAGGTAGAGCGAACCACAGCCATTTTTTTTTATCGATTTTTCAAAGACGCGGGAGGGGGAAACTTGCAAAATTTAGCGTAATTTTTTTCATGTTTCAATGCATTTCCATCCTGGCCATCTGCTAGTAAAAACACACATTAGAGCAGTTTTCAATTGAGTGTCGTAAAACCGGCAAAACCAAAGTAATTACTCTGACCAATCACAGCAGTCGTAAACAATCCAATGAACCAATCAGAACTCGAAGCAATTACATGTCGGCGGCGCCAAGCGCGGGAAAACGCGTGCGAGCAAGTCACGATTGGTTTTGGTTTTACTTCTGATTGGTCGAGAAAGTGGCGCGAGATTTTTTAGCCAATCACAAAGTGTAGCAATGAAAAACCAAAGCAACTGTGTGATTACTTTTCACACTCAATTGAAAACTGCTCTAATAGTTTCAGTGCACTAAATATAGCAACTGTTAACAAAACTGGACCATTACTTTTAGATTTCCTTTGAAACACATGTCTTTTGGCTATCCAAAGTGATACTAAGGGACTGTGCAATTATTATCAGGAGGGGGGGGGGGGGGGGTTGGAAAATGGGCTTCAAGTACGAAAATATTAGGTAATACCCCCCCCCCCCCTTCTAAAGGACTGAATTTATTTATTGCACCCCCCCCCCCCTCCTCTCTGATCAGTCAGAAATTTTGTATGACCCCCCTCCCCCCCCCCCCCCTTCACACTCCTTTTATATACAAATAATCAGCATTTTCTTAATATACACCCACCTGTTATTGCTACGACGTAATGTTTGTTCCAGACGTGGAAATACAGCAATACTACATGTTTACTTGTTGGACATCCGTATCTGGAACAAACGTGACCTCGAAGCAGTGTTCAACAAAGCCATCCGATTCCACTTCTGAATCACTTCATTGCGAATCCGAGTTGCTTGTACTGGAACTCATTTCCTCGTTAACGTTCTCTTGGGTTTTTCGTGGGATGCAAGAATGATCACCACGAGCGTACTGGAGAACTCGTGCAACCAGTGCCACTTTACCTCCACTGATCTTAAGACCATGCTGGTTGAGGTACATCTTCAATCTGTTGCAATACGATTATCTACATTGTAGTGAAATAATGATTTTGGTGCAATTTTGTCTGCACTGGTTCAAATTTATTTTGAACAAGTGCAAAATATTTGAACTGGAGCAAAGTATTTTCACCACGGCAAAATATTTGCACTGGTGTATAACTATATTCTACTGTTCAAATGTTGTTGACAATAGCCCAATTTCGATATATTAAAATTCAACTTGAAGCAAAAGACAACACTACGAGGCTTAAAGTGCATATGAAGTAAAAAAAGAATTTCCATGGTTTGATAGTGCTTTACTTACTTTATCTAAATTTGTGGGTTTCATCGAAAAGATCCTTCCCATTGTGAAATTATTCGGCTTGAAAGTTTTGAGTTTTCTGCCAGAAAGTGTCTCTATCGAGCGCGCGGCCAAAGCTATTGTCAACCTCGTTCCCAGGGTCTCTCTCTCTCTTCAGCTACGTCATCATCGGGAGAGACCCTGGTTGCGGCTGGTCACGTGCCACTCAGAATCTGGGTGGTAACAAAAAATTTTGTTAGGGGAGGGGTAGTAAAGTGTACATTTGTCGCTTTACCGAGAAAGGGGAGAAGTGTTTTGAGGCATTATCGGTCATCAGAACAAGCTTATAGCCAAGCATTTCGTGATCACACAAGTATTTTCGACCTGTAAGCGGTTCATGTTGTTGTCAACTCAGCCAAAACGTTTCTGAGCGACGGAAAGCACGTTAAAAAACCTCGTTTCTTCAGGGATGGAAACAAACGCCGCGACGGTCAATATTTCGCGCAGGCAAATGCCACGAACCGAGCTGAATTCGACATTTAGCCAGTATCAGGCTCCTTAATATGTGAATACAGAGGTAATCTTTATCCTTATGCTTTATTTTATGCTAAATTTATACTGTCAGATGGCCAATTAGCCGAAAAAACTAACTTAAATCAGAGAATACGCGACTGATCGAAATCAACACTTTGTTGACAAGATCAATATATTACATTGGGCAACATTATACAAATTATATTTTATATTTTATCTACAAGCTAAGATTTAGACACGAATGCAGCACGCAAACTACAAGAATTATTACATTCTGGTCAATAAAAGCATCATTTTATAAAGCAAACGATGTGTGTGAAGTTATATTTTGTTCAGGCAATATCGAATTCAAATCTCAGTGGATAAATAAACGTCTGGCTCTTTTTACCTTTGTTGAATTTAGAAGGTGACCGAAGGCTTTCAAAAGTGTACATATCAGAATGTTAAATGCCAGTGTGTTTGAACGAATGAGCCTCTTGACAAGCATTTCTTTCGTCTTCTGTTCGTTCGAGAGGATGAACGAAAATAGTTATTGACCCTACCCCGATGGAAAACATTTTGTCACAGGGTGGCATGTGACCAGCCGCAACCAGGGTCTCTCCCGATGATGACGTAGCTGAAGAGAGAGAGACCCTGGGAACGAGGTTGAGCTATTGTATTACAGGGCTGTGACGTAGAAAATACTTCAATTCACGAGTATCATGGCGGCAAAGGAGAAGTTTCGACCTCGGCGACTTTCTGTCTGTCTGACAGAGACTCTGTAGAAGACATAACTTCATCACAGTCTGACATTCTTTTGAAGAAATGGAACGAAACACACTGTGAGCATACAAAGGAACGAATCTCAAGTATTTTCTACGTCATCAACACAATGGATATCGACAACTCGTTCCCAGTCTCCGGGACACTGATTTCTGGAGGCACGAAGCGTTTTGATCAGTTTTCAACGATCGAAAAGAAGCTCGTTATTTTGAGCCGGAAAGATGAAAAGATAGTTACATAAACTAATTATTTTATACATCCTTGCCCACGTTTCCACTTAATTCTAAATGAACCCCACCAAATAAAACGAAAAACGCCTCGGACGTGTGACCGCGGTGAAGGTTTGAATAATCCCGCCGTCCTCAGAGTTGCGCAATACTGCACATTTGTGGACGACCAAACTGCATTTTAATACTTGGTCGCTACGCCCAAGTAATTATCGCAGGAAAAAACTGATGGATAATGTTCAAATAAAGTTCAGCGGTGGAAAAGACTAATCAAAACAAACAAGTAAAATTTGACTAGGGCAAATCGTCAGTGTAACGACCGAGAACTGACTCGCATACTGAAGAACCAACTATTTATACACATACTTCCACGGGCATAGTAAATGCACGTGCATGCACATAACTTACATCGGCATAAAACATGCCTACATTCAACAGATAACAAAAATCGTAATTAACAGCTCTAACATTAGCGAACAGAAATCAATTCTCTTCTAATGCGATGCAACCGAAGAGAATTTTCAATTCACATAGCGACTGGAAATCAGACATTCACCACACAGGAATGTGAACATGTGAATAGTTATTAATTATGTAATTGCTTGTGATTGGCTTTCCGAAACCAATTCGCGGGAAAGGCTTATCTAAAAATAAACCTACTTGTAAAAACGCCGTTGCACGAATTTATGGTAGTTGCACGCTCCGGGTAATGGGCTCCTGGATGAAGAGATCACTTGACATGTCACGTGATCAAAACATTAACATTACACAAATCCGCGATTAGCGAATTTTCTTTGTACAGAGAAATAAATTGGCATTTCCGATGGAAGTACCTTCTACGTTTGGAATGATTGTTTAAAATTAGAGTTATAAATAATCAAGGCATGAAGTTTGGACTTAAAAATGACCGTTGTTCAGTTGTTCTCAAAACATTTTTTAGAGAACAATGGACGGTCATTCCAAACGTGAAGGGCTAGAAATATTTAATCTGCCTCAGGAGAGCTGGAGAACGTTTTTATTTGATGTTTCCTCTTAAACCCATCACCAATTCGCCAAATCGATCTTTGCTATTTTCAGAAACATGGTCACATGACATGTCATGTGATTTATTAGAAAGGCTTACTGTGCTTAAAAATATTAAGGACGATAAGAGCTTTATATGTGCCAAATTTCGATTCAGTATCATTCTATTTGTTGAAGTTGTCACAAATAAACCATATTTCCTGGTCAAAACCGTTGACTAAGGAAACGACACCAATCACCCTCTGTAATTGTACCTACATTATCGCTTTTTTAGGGTAAAAAACGGCAATTTTTAACCCTTCCAAGCTACTGAAGGTTTCTGAAGCAGTTTTGGCAAGCTAGGCGATCTGTATAATTTTGTGAATGCATATAAAGAGTTCTAATGAAAATCCACTGATTCATGGCACCGAAGGGAAGGTTCTTGTGACATCACTATTTGTCCGTTGATTATTCAGTTAGCGAGCACACGAGCTCGATTCAGCTAAGTATTGGCTTTATAAGTGCTTTTTCGAGCCATTTGCCACTGCAGAAGCCTCCACGCTGGCATCATGAAGCTAGAATGATGGGTAGAGGCGAGCTTCTGAAAGAAACCAGAGGTGAGAGACGATTTCACGATGTTTTGGGCGTCGAAAGTAATCGAAACGACGCATGGTGGCCGATGTCTTATGAGTGAAGTTGTCTCTCTGGCCGTTCTGTGGTTGGATTCCAGCACCTACCGTGTGGCATGAAATTTTCGCGGGAGTTTAATTTCGCGGATTGACGATTTTGTGCGTTTCGCGGGAAGAAATTTTTGCGAATTTGGATTTCAGATTTTACTGTTGGGAACAAATTTTCGCGGATCTTAGGCAAGTTTCTGTCCGGTATTTCATGTTCGGCACTGGTACATACAAAAATAGCAACAATTACAAGGGGTCTCATATTTTCTTAACATTTTGTTTATATATTCTCTAACGAATAAAAGCCACAAGTCGGCCATTACAACTCAAAGCTGCAGCATACGGTAGATGGTTGGCTGTCCAGCTGGCTGTCCAACCAGAGATATCAAAGTGGACATGGGGATTCCCTTGATGCGCGAGAAAACCAAGAAATGGCTGCTCGTTTTCTTCATCTACCTGAACAGCAACCCTTCCATTGTCTTAATGGATAGCGTAAATGTGGCATCACGAATGCCCTTGAGAATGGTGTCCCATCAGACGACCCGTTTGCATAGACACTGGACATGTTCATACGGTTTTCATGTACCGCAGCCATAAATGTTTGTTTTTCAGTAGATAGTCGACTCCTCTAGAGTTATAAATTTACACAGAGACTGCAAACACTGTTCATTTTGTTTAAATTGAAAAGAAGAAGGCTGTGATATTGTTTGCAGTCGATTTAATTTAAATTCAGTAATATAAAGAAATGGAGTAAATTTTCGTGGATTTTTTTTTCGCGGGAGATTATTTTCGCGAGATTTAATTTTCGCGAATGGCCGGAAAATTCGCGAAATTCGCGAAAATAAACTCCCGCGAAAATTTCATGCCACACGGTACCAAGTCATGTTGGGCGAGTTTTCACTTGTAAAGAATGCAATCGGTGCAAATTTTTGCCAGTAGGACTGGGTGGCTCAACACTTCTAAAAAGTATAATTACGAAATTGCAACCGGGGGAGTTCTAGGCGGCCGGTACGGATAAATTACCCAGAATACCTTTCGGTCGTGAATCGGTCGTGAACAAGGGTTTACAGATTTGGCTAATCGAATGGCTGTTGCGTAACACGCTGATGGATTCAGAAGGAAATTTTCACGAAAATACCAAGGAAAGAGATTGATTTTGTCTGTGAATGTAGACTTTTGATCTTGAAATTAATTTTTATGCAAACAATTTGAAGACAAAGGTGCGTGTTTTTTATTGTTGTTCTAGGACATGGAAATAGGCATTTTTGTATTTTCTACAGAAAAAAAACGGTCACATGCAGCCGAAATTGGGTGTTGTAGTCAGCTTATCGGCTGCCAAAGTTTGAAAAAATTACCGGTTGGTACTATCAATGAGTCATTCTGATCGTGTGTTTGGATTTGACACAGCTAAGTAGCAGCAACGGTATTTTCTGGTCATATATGGCCAGTTCGGTTTTGAAGGGTTAAGTCATCATTCGGCTGCGATTGAGGGGTCACTGACTACAAACCTCATCCTCATTTTTCTTGCAATTTTAGCACTGATTTGGAGGTAGCAGCCCACTATTACCCCTGGATCTGCTATTCGAGCGGTTTTCAAATCCATGTCAATTTGGAATGTTTTGTTTTTCGCCGAAAAAGCGAAAACGACCCCAGTAGTCTAACTTTAAGGCAAGACAACTGATGTTCTCCATGGTAACACGATATTTCCCTTGAAGCCGCTACTGGTCTGTAAAGCTTGAAGCACTCATTTATCGACTTCAAACGTGCAGCGCGTGCGCGGTTTCCGCGTGGGCGGTCAGTACAACAGTGAGACCCCCATTTCGATTACTGTAGTATTGTCTGGGGTAATTGCGGCAAAACGCTGTCTGAAAGATTACAAAAACTGCAGAATCGTGCTGCTCGCATTTTGACTTTCTCCTCCTATGATGCTGACGCTCGCTACTTGTTACACCAACTTGGTTGGAAAGACCTGATCACCCAGCGTCAAATTCAAGTAGCTTTAATGGTGTTCAAGGCTCTTAATGATTTGACTCCTGACTATTTATCTTCTATGTTTACTGAGCGCAGTACGTCAGGTTATGTCTTAAGGGACTCTACGAACAAATTAAATGTCCCTCTACCAAGAACCAACTACCTAAAAAGGAGCTTTAGCTATAGAGGTAAAACTCTCTGGAACAGTCTGCCCTGCAATCTTAGGCAGGTGAAATCTCTAAATCGTTTTAAGCAATTGTTAAACTTTCATTTTAGTTATTAAGTTAGATACACGGCATTCATGGAAAACAGGTATAGTTTAATGTAATTTTGAGTAGTATTTTAAAGAGACTCTTAGATTTGTATTTATTATTATTAAATATTGTTATGTCGGTTATACTTTATATGTAACAAAAAAACCTGATGAATTTTTCACCGTGTTAAAATAAAGATTTGATTGATTTGATTTGATTGATTGATTACTGCACTACTGAACTTCAAGGAAATTGTTGAATCTTGTTATCATTACTTTGTTAACCGACGGCTAACATAAGATTGGCAACTTTAGTGAAGCATTTAGGACAACAGCGCGGGATTTACTCGAGGGAAAGTTTAAAAATAAAACTAAACAAGGAGCCCGATGGGCTTCGAAACTGGCTCGTTTGGCCTCAGTTTCCACCTGGTTTTCACTTTAGAGTTTTAAAGTAGCAAGCTACAATATACAATCTATAATCTATCAATATGCGCAGTCCAGTCCACATTTACATTCCACAGCCCGCTTGAAGCACTCCTTAGGGACGGACCATTTTATTGTTAAGAGGGGGGGGGGGGGGGGGGGGGGGGGGGGCAAATACTAAAAACAAATTCCTGCACAGCAAAAGTAAAGAAAAAAAAATAATGCACAGCGAGCGAAAGGAAAAAGAAGGTACAGTATTGAGCAATCCCGAAAAAAATTCTTGCACAACATCAAGACGGAAAAAAAATTCATGATCAGAAAAATTGCACAAAACCGCCACCTGCCCCCACCCCCCACCCCCCTTTAGTAGGCTACAGTTTCAGGTCTATATTTTTTTCTCTGATCGGCTCGGTATTGTTAGAAAAAACATAAGTTTAGAACTTTGTATATTTTTTTCGCTTTCAAATCCTTGAAACCACCTACTACAAGGAATCAGGATTGTTTAAACACAGGCATTTTGGAAAATCGGTGATGGGGTTTCGAATAAATTAACAATATCAACACGATCGATCAAATAGCGTGACATGAATACGAGATGTGTGGAATTTGAACGTGACTGCACGGAGTAATGCTTGAGAATTGTTTACTCATTAGTTCTGTGACGTGCCGGGACGTGTTATATTCAACGATTTATTCGATCTAAACTCGACTGTTTGACAATTGATTTGGTTAGAAAAATTCAACCCGCTTTCCTTTTACCAGAAATAGATCACATCCGAAAATCACAGAGATTTAACTTTTAACAATTCCGTCGAAATTAGAACGGTAAATATTTGAATTATAGTTGCTGACATCACTGATTACGCCATTTCTGAAAACCGGAAGTAAACTAGGTACGGTGTTGGCCGCAGCAAAGGCGATTCCCGGGGCAGGTGACACGACAGAAACAAGGAGCCCGATGGGCTTCGAAACTGGCTCGTTTAGCATCAGTTTCCACCCGGTTTTCACTTTAGAGTTTTATATTAGCAAGCCACAATATACAATCTAGAATCTATCAATATGCACAGTCCAGTCCACATTTACATTCCACAGCCCGCTTCAAGCACTCCTTAGGGACGGACCATTTTATTGTTAAGAGGGGGGGGGGGGGAGGGGTGGGCAAATACTAAAAACAAATTCCTGCACAGCAAAAGTAAAGAAAAAAATAATAATGCACAGCGAGCGAAAGGAAAAAAAAGGTATGGAGCAATCCCGAAAAAAATTATTGCACAACATCAAGACGGAAAAAAAATTCATGATCAGAAAAATTGCCCAACACCGCCACCTGCCCCCACCCCCCACCCCCCACCCCCCACCCCCCACCCCTTTTAGTAGGCTACAGTTTCAGGTCTATATTTTTTCTCTGATCGGCTCGGTACTGTTAGAAAAAACATAAGTTTAGAACTTTGTATATTTTTTTCGCTTTAAAATCCTTGAAACCACCTACTACAAGGAATCCCAATTAATTTCACTTCTTTCGGATTTTTGCCTTTCATGAATTTTTATTTCGTGAAGTTGAAGGAACAGAACAGCCAACTGAAAATTCACCGCCGTCGGAGAAGATGTAAACAATGCACGTGTCTTGCGAGTTTCGCTGGTGCTAGTGAATGTTTCTCGGGCGAACCTTAAAGCGATCACTTTTTCATTTAATTTTCTTTTCTGTGTTTCGGATACAGAGGAATAAAAACTAGATATATTTTCGTGTGTCTGATTGCGAGATGTTTTATGGAATCTCTGCGTTTAATATGCGTTACTGGAAAGGTTTCAAATTACTTTTGACATTATGCAAATTGCAACATTTTTACCTCAACTGAAATAATATATTTCAAAGGGATAAATTTGTTTCTCTCCTCCTGAATTATCACTTCTGTCGTTAACTTTGATTAAATTTATAAGTTTCATCAAAAATTTATTATGATTATGACGGAAATAGTTCCAGCAAAACGAAAAGTTCTGAAAGTTGTTTTGACCCCGGATCCGGACCACGCAAAATAAACTGAAAGATTCGTGGCTTCAAACTTAGAACGGTAAATATTTGAACTATAGTTCCTTAATTATTGGTTATACTCTTCGCTATACTACTTATGAAAACACGCAAAATCACACATGGTAGCGATATACAAAGGATATCAATCGCAAAGCAAAGCCATTTCCCTTAAATGATCGTGACTTCCTCCTAGACGTCTCCTAAAACGAAAAAAAATGTGGAAAACATATGGTTGTAGTTTGAAACTCACAACGGCTGCAGACAAGCGCTTACCTTGCAGAATATCTAACCAAAATTTGTCAAAGTGAAGCGATCGATGAATGTCACAGCAGATGCATCAAACTAACCATCGATATCTCACAAATCCAACAGCCGAGTCTTGTTACAGTATCGTTTTGTTTTACAACAGCAAACGAACGATATCGCTTGCTTTTATAACGATCAACGAAAGTATAAAGCAACTCGTTTGTATAAACTCTTCCACCATCAATCGAGCAGAGGAAGGTCTGGAACGAGTCACGCACCCCTCCCCCCAACAAGATCTTCCTTTTGCGTGATAAACATGCGCACGCGTAAGAAACATTTGTCATATATTTTAATGTATCATAACAAAAGCAGCAATTTTTCTAAAGCAACAAGACAATGAGAACCCGCATGTTCCCAAGAATTATCTCTTACACGTAATACGCATCTATGTACATCACGTTTCTATTTCAAATTGCTTTTATAAGAAAACGCTACCACAAGTAAGCCACCGATTCGTCTTTGCCTAATATAAGGTTGACTTGAAGGTAAAGGTTATTGTAGTGTGGGTTGGGGTTCGCGACGTTACGGCGTGACCGCGTGACGCTGCCGTGACGTCGTTTTGATGACATCACAGGTTACGTCATTTCTGGAAACCGAAAGTAAACTAGGTACGGCGTTGGCCGCAGCAAAAGCGATTCCCGGGGCAGGTGACATGACAGAAAAAAAAAAAAAAGGGTATTTTAAGAACTGACTCGTCGCAGAGCGACGAGCCAGTTAAAAAAAAAAAGGGTATTTTAAGAACTGACTCGTCGCAGAGCGACGAGCCAGTTAACAAGGAGCCCGATGGGCTTCGAAACTGGCTCGTTTGGCCTCAGTTTCCACCCGGTTTTCACTTTAGAGTTTTATATTAGCAAGCCACAATATACAATCTAGAATCTATCAATATGCACAGTCCAGTCCACATTTACATTCCACAGCCCGCTTCAAGCACTCCTTAGGGACGGACCATTTTATTGTTAAGAAGGGGGGGGGGGGGGGGGGGGGGGGAGAGGGGTGGGCAAATACTAAAAACAAATTCCTGCACAGCAAAAGTAAAGAAAAAAAATAATGCACAGCGAGCGAAAGGAAAAAAAAGGTATGGAGCAATCCCGAAAAAAATTCTTGCACAACATCAAGACGGAAAAAAATTCATGATCAGAAAAATTGCCCAACACCGCCACCTGCCCCTACCCCCCACCCCACAACCCTCTTTAGTAGGCTACAGTTTCAGGTCTATATTTTTTTCTCTGATCGGCTCGGTACTGTTAGAAAAAACATAAGTTTAGAACTTTGTATATTTTGTTCGCTTTAAAATCCTTGAAACCACCTACTACAAGGAATCAGGATTGTTTAAACACAGGCATTTTGGAGAATCGGTGATGGGGTTTCGAATAAATTAACAATATCAACACGATCGATCAAATAGCGTGACATGAATACGAGATGTGTGGAATTTGAACGTGACTGCACGGAGTAATGCTTGAGATTTGTTTACTCAGCAGTTCTGTGACGTGCCGGGACGTGTTATAATCAACGATTTATTCGATCTAAACTCGACTGTTTGACAATTGATTTGGTTAGAAAAATTCAACCCGCTTTCCTTTTACCAGAAATAGATCACATCCGAAAATCACAGAGATTTAACTTTTAACAATTCCGTCGAAATTAGAACGGTAAATATTTGAATTATAGTTGCTGACATCACTGTTTACGCCATTTCTGAAAACCGGAAGTAAACTAGGTACGGTGTTGGCCGCAGCAAAAGCGATTCCCGGGGCAGGTGACACGACATAAAAAAATAAATAAATAAAAAAAAAAGAGGGTATTTTAAGAACTGACTCGTCGCAGAGCGACGAGCCAGTTAAAAAAAAAAGGGTATTTTAAGAACTGACTCGTCGCTTAAAAAAAAAAAAAAAAAAAGGTATTTTAAGAACTGACTCGTCGCAGAGCGACGAGCCAGTTAAAAAGCATTCTCATTGGTCTCCCATGACATCATTGGATTAGGGAACTCGGGGAATACCCCACCAAAACTACCTGCATACACAAGGATTCTTTGTTCAAAGCAAGACTGATATCTGTGAATGAAGTGATGTCTACGTGGTGTGAGTGGTTTGTAAAAAGGAAGGATAAATCTGCAGCATCCAACTGGAAATAATATGGGTTGATACCTTATTGTTATTCATCGTTAACGCAATGGTGAGTTTTTACCTAGAGAACCGTGAGATTACCGATATTCGATCGGATGAGGTGTCAAGCCAATGCTAAGTTTATATGCATAAACGGCATAAACACGCGATAAAGAAGTTAGTCTCGATGATATGAATATATTAAATTTGCTGGCCAGATTTCGACCGATTGTTTCGATAATCTGATATGATGTGAGTTCTGGTATAGATGCTAAAATGAAATTCCATGAGGAAACGTTAGCACAATGTTAGGATAAAGTAGAACTTGCGGACTGCATGATGCCCTGTGGTGCGTTTTGTTAACATTTCACCACTGAATGGTTTAGTCTGCCGGATGTTGCATTTATGAACGCAACCATTTAAAATCTTTTCAGTTCATTCATTCACATTTTTATTATTAAATATGTTTTTCAATCTGAAACTTTTCTCAGAAATGCTTGCTATGTAACTCGATCACTTATGGGTTTAACTCTGGGTCGAACCTAGTGATGCGCAAATTATGTGATTAACCGATTAATATCAAGCCACCGACAATTATTCCATTTTAAGGCGTCTGAGTCTATTGACACAATTTGGAAGATTGAACAGAAACCTCATTATTATTATTACAGTAGAACCCCGCTAACTCGAACTCGGATAACTCGAACTCCTCGTTAACTCGAACTAAGTTCAATTTCCCTTGGATTTGGCCCTATTTTTGAGTCATTTTTACTCGGATAACTCGAACTCGGATAACTCGAATTCCCCGCTAACTCGAACTATTTTTCGTTTCCTTTGGCCCAAATTTACCCCGATAACTCGAACTCTGTTGTTTTGACTTCTCAAAATACAGTATCAAGAAAATAGGCTGCTTGTTATCTGATTGTAACTTCGGACTGATCACGTATTTAACATTCATTTCACGATCTTCCAATATTAGTAGCTGCGCTACCGGATGCGGTGTCTTTTGCCTCGGCAGTGAAAATAGGAAAACGGACATGGTTACTTCTTTAATGTTGTTTTATATTTAGTTAGACTGTAGTAATACACTACAAACTTGGTTTATATTACTAAAACATGAACCTTTAGCTCAAAGTCATAATCTTTGGAATTTCTTGTTACCATACGCAAATTGAGCGATGTTTATCACAGAAGTAGATAAGTTGGTGTTTGAGTGTGTCACTTGCTTTTTTCGTGTTTCTACTTAAAATTTACTGGCACACCGATCGGCAAAAATGCAGATCCACCTCCCCATACGCATGCCGTGGGAGGACGGCCGTGCTGTTCCCAGCCAAAAGGGCGTCCGACGGCTATGCCATGCTGATGAGTCCTAACAAGGACGAAACAGCTGTCCATGGCTGCCACTGCCCGGGTGATATGGCTGTGCGCATGCGTAAGGTACTGGCCAGACCGCGTGGTTGGTGTTTGAGTGTGTCACTTGCTTTTTTCGTGTTTCTAATAAAACTATGTTCACGCTATATATCGTCACTATTATTAATAATTAACAAAAATAAATAAATTTTTCGCCGACCCCGCTAACTCGAACTGATTTTCGTTTCCCTTCAGAGTTCGAGTTAGCGAGGGTTCTACTGTATATCGCCAACGGGGACATGTGAAGTTTGTAATGCTAAGTGAGACCGCTCGCTGCAGCGATTTTCTATTGCGTCTTCAAGTATGCGTCAGTGGTTACTAACAAATATAGAAATTGTTTCAATTAATACCACGAAACCGGAGTTTATTGGACTGATCAAAATCCAATTTCTCCTGAATGTCTAGACTTGGAATTAAGATATCGTATCGTGTTTTTGTCGTGTTTCAAGGCAATACATTAGCACTGAGTATAGAAAACAAATGGAAATGCATATACAAAAGTCATTTTAGTCTGTGCTAGTTACAATCAGTAGTACAATCCAGTTGACATAACCAAACGAAATTTAACTTGATGTTTTAATTATAGGAGTCAAAGAACGAAGAATCAGGTAAGTTTACAAGTGAAAATGTAATCTCTCTTCGCATGTCGGGGTTGAAAATCGTCACTCTCGGAAAAGCCTTAAAGCGCCCGATGAGATCTGAAATGCAGTAAACACACAAGAAAGAGCAAAGAATATTTTCTTTCGAATTTTAAACCAGTCACGTCCCCAGAACTGTCGGTCCATCCTGTTGCTGACCAGTGGATAAGGAAGCTTTAGGAATGAGATTGTTGTGATAAGTGATTATCTAAAGCACGCGAACTAGGTTTGAAAAGTCGTACTCGTACTCAATCTCGTACTCGTAGTCACCCGATCTAAAGTTCCCAATTATGATCAAACATGATCAAAGGCAAAACGATCGGAATGGACCTAATAATAGCTATTTGGAAAAGGCAAAAATGGTGTTCAGTTAGGTGAGTCTTTTAGTGGAAATCCCAAGAGACACAGAAATGTACATGCAAATCCATTTCATCGATCTTTACCATTTTTCCTTAACTAAAATACAACCATTTCCCGTTAACATGCCTGAATTTGAATATTCGCAGGTGATCCCGAGTATCAAAGAGCTTTCACTGCCCTGGATGAGAAGAACCTTGCTTCTTTAAAACCACTTTTTAAGGAGAACGCTTTGCAGGTAACCTCAAACGTAAAACGTTTTTTCATCATCTTAGGGTAACAAATTGTCATGTTTGATTCATTATTGGGTATCATGTTCCTCTGCGAATGCAAAATCATAGTCTTAAATTGGATTGGATTCAATCTAAATGGTGCTAGCGGTGGATGATCCGGCAAAACAAAAATACAACCAGGTACTGAAGTAACTGAGAAAATTATGGCTAGAAGATAGTGCGGGAGGGTGAGGAGATGGGTGCAGAAATCAAGCCAGTGAAGATCAAGTTGCGTGTCGTTGAATATTTCATTAGTTTCAGTTTTCTTTTAAGGCAGTAATAGCAATATTAATTGTTAAAATTAATGATTGAGGAGAAGCTTGAAGTGTTACTGAAAGTTTTAACAAATAGTGTCTATAGTTTGCAAACAGTTCAAGGACCTTTAAGTCTAAACTACATTATTTCATATTAGGATGACGTGCTTCTTTTAATGGAATCCGAAGAAGAACTGAAAAAAATTCTAACAAAGGTAAGAAAGATGTCAGAGAGTTCATGAGAGTTTTCTCTTTGTTTGCTTATTTGACTGCAGCCGATACGATGACTAAGGTTTGTGCAGACGCTTTTCACGGAGTCGTGCACCGTAAACAACTGGCCCCGGTTGTTGGCAAAACGTGGATAGAGCTATCTACCTGAAAAAATCACTTTCCAGTGGATAAGTATTAAAAAAATCCTTTGTGTTATCCACTTGATCGTGATTTATCCGGTGGATAGCGCTATCCACCTTTTGAACAACAGGGCCCTGAAAGTTGTGTTTCTGCTACCCTTAGTACCAAAAAATTTAAAGGCAGAAGAGACATG